>APFE031356016.1:80258-173536 GCA_000404065.3 Pinus taeda | reverse complement strand
TTTTCGGATGGTTTGACTCTACTACTAGTATTGATAATAATAATAATCCAATTGAAGGTTGTACCCTGACAACAAGATTAATTGATGTATGAGACAATTTGTTCACGGGACAAGGGACCTCCTTTGGTGACAATTTGATTGCTTAATCTACGAAGGTGTATCTATCCTACCCAACCCCCCAACCCCTACCCAACTGTGTTCTTAACCACTAAGTCCATTAAATTTACTCACATGCTACTTTGTTTTCTTAGCACCATTGTATTGCTAATTGACATTTTCATGTACATTTATTGGGGCATTTTGAGTGGGGTCTACCCAATTTTGAAATAATTCAGTGGTTACTTAACAACACATTTTTTTTAATAAAATTCCCATAACCTACATCCTTTGTCTATATTAATAGTTAAAGGAAACACTTTACTTAGAAAAATACTCTTTATAGCCATGTTCACGCCACATCTTTGGATCTTTTCAAACCTTGTATATACGCACAAACAATATTCTATGACTTTTTAAGTTTTTTCAAGTTTGCAACTTAGTTATTCAATTCATATCTTCATTATGCACTTTTTGCATTTTCCCTATAGAGTTATATTACAAAATCATCATATTGCCGTTGTGCTCTATTTTTTAGTCAATAACCATTATTTTTTATTACCAAATGGGTTCAACAATCCTTGCAATTCTTTACATGATCCCACTACACTATGAAAACCCTTAGATGTTGCACAAAATAATTAGTATAATCCCTTTCAATTGTACAAATCATATCAATATGTGCAATCTCTTTGAAATTTCATAGACCATGCAATGCATTCTCTTTGCAATTGCAAGCACCTGTTATATGCTAATTTATAATGCTCTTTGTTGTTGTTATTGTAAACTCTATGGGATGTTTTCCAAAAGACCATGTAACTCTATTGTGGAAGTAGGTGCTAACCTTCCATGCTACTCTAAAAGTGTTTACACCATGATTGAGGTGCTTCATGATATTTGGGTACATAGTGTATATTCAACCCCTAGATGATCTAAGATGGATTAGCACATGAGAGATAGTCTTGGATGGATTTTAATATTTGAGATAGATTGTTCAAGGAATGTTTGACCTCAAATAAATGTTGGCTTAGAGTTATTCCCATTGGTGTTGGAGTTCAATTAGTAATTTCGTTGATGGCATTCATTAGGCTCCCATGAAGGATCCACTTCCTTGAAGGTCATCCTATGTTGATGAAGGGTGTGTAGCTTAGAGGAGGGCATTAGGGTCTAATTGACATGTGGAAACTTCGATTTATGGTTGAAGGAGTGGAGCTAGGTCGAGGATGCTAAGGTTTTCTATAATATTCTTGCAAAGGTAGTCAATGTAGTGCAGTATATTGATGAATAGGATTGGTGGAGTCTATGGAGGCTTCTAACAAAGGCATGTGGACTTCCCTCACGTAGTTACATTACATTGGAGGCATTATTGTGTAAAACATCACCTTGGAGCATGACACATGTACTTTATAGTGTGGTGTCCCACTCATGTTTGCCTACAAGTGCTAATCGTAGGTTGCTTGTTAGGGCTTAAGCCCACATCATATGGTTTGCCTCCCTTACCTCTCATATAAATAAAGGAAGAAGGGAGTCATTCCATTCATGTATGCTCATTCACTTACTTTTATTCACCCTTGTGATGAGATGTGACTTAGAGAAGAGTGCAAACTAGCCCCTCTCATACTATTCATATGGGCTTGATTTCTCTTTCTTTTTCTCCCTCTCTCTTGATTCTCCACGGTTTCTCAGACTTCTTTGAGTATCTTGGAGCCTCTTGGTAGTCTAGGGTTAGATTTTATCCCTTGGAGATTGGAGATCAGAGTTTTGCGATAATACCTTAGGGTGGAATTGTAAAGAAGACGTGGATGCCTTGTCTTGGAGGATGTATCTAAATAATTCTTGCATGTTGGATTTTCTTAGTTGTTAGGGTTTCATTAATTTTCCCTTGATAGGGATTTATTGTTTTTCCATAGCTAGGGTTTGGAGAGTTGAGAGGATTTCTAATAATGTCGAGAGAAGGATATGATATGTGCATGTACTTCATCATGAGCATAGTGATGAACTTTCTAGTTCTCCAAAACTTGTGCAATTTCCATATTTGATTTTTAACCATACATGTTATTTTTGCATTGTTAACTACAACCATACATGTTTTGTTGATTTCATACAATTAAAAGGGAAATCGTTACTATTGTCATTGTACTATTGTTATATTTGTGGTGAAAGGGTATTCTTAGATCTAATCATCAATTGAAAAGTTGCCCTAAAAGGGATGGAACTTATCGCTTTGGTCTGGTATCTTCCTCCTTGAATTGCTAGGAAGTTTAGCCTACTTAGAAGTGAACCATTGTACTCTTTCCAAAAAAAATGGTACCTCGTTTTACAACATCCCTAAGGCTGAAAACTCATGGGGTTGAAATATGAGAAATCTTCTAGGTTGAAGTTGAAATTTCTATTATCAGTGAATTTTGAATGCTAAGAAATTTCCATATGAGGGGATCCCACGAAGAGGGAAAAGTTTTAAGGATTTAACAAGATAGTTCTACAATTGCAAAAATTATTGAAGACATGCATAATCAACATGATTTTCCCTCATAACTCATACAATGAATAAACACTGTGTTCCAATAGTTACTTAAAGTGATGAAAACACCATTTTTTAATATATATAAGTAAACTTGTTTACATGGGTTCTTGTATATATAAGTTAATAGTTTTATAATATGTTTGATTTGAAAATATTTATGGCATTGTATTGTATATATTGTGCTCTATTTTATTTTTTATTTTTTACAATGATTTCATCTTCAACATATGTTTTTATGTAGTTCACATACATCTTAAAATTACAACTATAACACACACTCTTTCTTAGCATGCTCCAACATGTTGTCACATTGCATTCATCATGACTAGGTTAGTGCAAGGGTCACTTTTATCTCCCTTTTTCTCTCTTATTTCAACATTTACTTTCTGTGCTTTTCATGGTCTTGCTATTGATTACTTGTATAATAACTATAATTGTTTGCCTTTCTTCCCCTTCTCAATAGCTCTTACTTTTCATGCGTTCATCACTTTTCTTTATCTTTTGTTTTTCTACTTGTCATCATCGTGCCCATGGAAACATTTGTAGTTTCACTTTTGCATCAATGTTAGGCCATGTGGTGGACCTCGAGACATGTGAGAAAGAGGGAGAGAAAGAGAGGAGAGGGAGAATTGTTAATGGATATTTTTGGTTACTCTAAGTGTAATTAATGTATACCATCTATTATATTATCGGGCATCATGCATTTGAAGACCTTTATTGTATTTACCTCCAAGGCTTACTTTTTATCTTGAATGCAATCTTATATTGGTGTTTGATTATGTCAAAATTTTAAGCTATTGACATGTATTGTATGTATATTTGATAACTCACATGTTGTCCTTTACATCCACTGCCCATTCTTGTTAATTTGGTGATATAACCTTGTTTCAAGCTCTACCTTTAAGTTGCTTTCATATATAGTTTCCATTCATATTTAACTTGCTTTAGACAATCCTAAAGCTGCGACGGAAGGGCATGTTATAGAGATGGGTGAGTTGTTGGTAAGAGAAAAGAGCATTGCCATAGTTTCCCCTCCCGACTTTGTACATGTCAAAATTATAAATTCCAACTCTTACTTTTACTACTTTTGAACCACAAAAACCTCTAGAACTTGCACGGAATTCAATGATGGATGAGTTCCTATTATTTTTACATAGAGATAACTAATTATAGATGGGTGTTTTCCACTAATTAGTAACACAATGAACCCCCCCGATCTAAGGTTGATTCCAACTTCATCATGATTTATGACTTGCTATGTGTGTCAAAAGGTTAGAATTTATTACTATGTTTATTGATATTCTAGCTTGTTTTCCTAGTAGCATTTAATTCTCAAGCGACAATTTTATTTATATTTCTTAGGCAATTTTGGTGGTGGGAGCCACCTAATTTTGGACTATTTTGTGATGGTTACTTAGCAACAGACATTTCTTGATGAAATGCCCTTCATGTACATTGCTTATATTAATAATTAAAAGAAACATGTTACTCAAAGAAATACTCTTTGTGCCAAGTTCCTGACTCATATTTGGATCTTTCTAGAGCCTGCTTGTGTGATAGATCTATAATCAATACTCATTTTTTTAATTTTTATTTTTCAAATTTGCAACTTAGTTCTTGAATTTGTATTTTCATTATGCGCTTTTTACATTTTCCCTCTATATTTATTATGAGATAATCCTATTGTCATTATGTTCCATTTTTGAGTCAATAATCATCACCCATTACTATTGAACAAGTTTCAATACCCCTTGTAATTCCCTACATAGTTCCACTACACTATGCAATTGCTTGTAAATTGCACAAATTAATAATTATAATCCCCTTTCAATTGCATAAAACACACAACATGTTCCCTTGGAAATTGCACATACCAATCATGCACTAGTACAAATTGACCGCTCTTGTTATTATTGTAAACTCTGTGTATTGTTTTTCATTAGACTTGCACAACTCTATTGTAGGGACTTTCATGAAGGGGAATATTTCTCAAGGATTTAGCAAAATAGTTACATTATTACAAAAAAAAAAAATTGAATGCTTGCAACTTCATTGTCAACAATAACATGATGGTCACTCACATATAATGTAAGGAATGAACACTGTGTTCCAATAATTATGGACAGAACTTCAACACATGGCCCCACAAAAGATTATGATAAAGATACAAGAACTTTTTTCCCCAAGGAAAATACTTATAATTTTATTCATCGTGAAACAATGGAACAAAATCACATTCTGCATATACTAAAAAGCATTATGAAATATATGCCTCACAACTTATGCGCAAAAAAGAAGAAGATACATATGTAACATCGAAGTTAAGTGTGATAATAATAACTTAACTTCTGTTTCTTGTCTTTCTTTTTCTGCACTTTCTTGGTGGCCACCTGCCTATTCCACTTGGATCCCCCACTTTTTCTTTAAATTTTTTAGTTTCCTTAATTGTAGCACAATTTACTATTTTTGGCAGTTTTTCGGGACCTAAACTTCCGGAGCCATTTTGAGGCCCTAAACAATTTTTTTTTTTGGAAAACATGCAAACATGAAATTTTGACTAATATTTGCAGCTGAAAGTTGTAGTCCTCGGATAAATATTTCTAAAGAGGTATTGTGCGCATCAAACAAAGATCGTATTCCAAAGTTACGATGCTGGGAAGTTGATGTACCAATTTACCCAAACGAGACCCATTGTTTTGGCGCTTCATCTCCTAGGGTTAGGTTTTTGGATGTTTATGGCTTTCCATTGTTTCTCAATAATAAATAGGCCTTCAAGTCTCATTATAACACAATTCAGAGGTATGTAGCTGCCACATCTCTTCTCAGAGATAAGCTACCATTGCCTAAGCTAGTTTATTTCTAGTATGTTTGTGAGCATATTTCAGTGCTTTGATATTAATGAAATGAAGCATTATTTCTATTGCACTCTGTATTTGTGGTTATATATGTATTTTGTTGCATTATTGTTTAAGTTCAAATTATCTATTCATTGTGAAACAATGGAACAAAATCACATTCTGCATATGCTAAAAAGCATTATGACATATATGCCTCACAAATTATGAGCAAAAAAGGAAAGAAAAACAAAAGAGACATATGTAACATCGAAGTTAAGTGTGATAATAATCACTTAACTTCTCTTTCTTGCCTTTCTTTTTCTGCACTTTCTGCCACCCCCCTGAATTTTGACCAACTGGAACCATTGCTAGTTTGCAACTTGTTGTCTTCGCAGGGGATTCTTTATCTAAGTACGAACTCTCAAAAACATGGGATCTCTTTGTACCCCCCATCTTGATTTTTGTAAGTGGCTCATTTTCCACCTTTTCTGGTGCATGGATCTCTTGAGGTTCAACGTCATTCTGCATGTGGGATATGAAGACATATGGGTCTATGCATCTACTCCTACATGGTTAGTTTGGTTCTCCATGGTTTCCTCTTCTTCTTCTTCTTCTTCTTCGAGGTGAAGATCAAAGGTCTGCCATCCTTTTCGTTTATGAGCCTACCTCTTTTTCTTTTTGGATTTTTTTGTTGTTGTGGACATGTGTTCTACAAATGTCCTATTTGAAAGCATGTACGACATCTTAATGCCGTGTTCTTGTAGTCTAATACTTGAGTCCAATGTAAACTTTTTTGTTTTAGTTGAATGTGATCTGGTAGAGCTTTGTTGAGGTTTGTCTCAACACAGATTCTGGCAAAAGTGAAAATACCTTTCTATGTTCTTTCGCTGTCCCTCTTTTTGAATTTTCCCAGGGTGTTTCCAATTTCCTCTAGGACCTTCTTGTGCCAAGAAGGGATGGGGGAATTTGGTATTCTCACACATACTGACATAGTTGAGATCACCATATTTATGGCATCAAAATCTGGGAACCATGAGGTGATGAAGAGCCTAGATCTTCCCCAAAAGCAAGGCCCATCATTTAGGACATTCTCTATATCTTTTTGTATATCAAATTAGACAATAAAGAACCCTTTAGAACATAAATAGATGTCATAGTTGGGAGTCTAAGAAGTAAATGTCCATTGGTTTAAAGTATGAGATCTAGGCCAAAATCAATTGAACCTACATATTACAACCTTGGATTGGAGAGCATAAAACATAGAATTTACATTTAGAAGATTAACCTCCTTGGTTGGTACTTGTTCCATTTGTTCTACAATGTAGGGTCTTGGGTTGTATTAGAAGATTAACCTCCACTGCGTTTTTGGGATCCTGATGCTCCACCACACAGCCTTAGGTTCAAAATAATGGTAGAGTTCCACGAGATGTAATAGTCCTTCATCTTAGAGGAGTCTCAAAGCATCTTCCCTCCAAATAACAGGCATTGAAAATTTGTAGAGATGTTCGACCCATTCTTGATGCTTCTTCTTTTTTTTTGTCAGATTTTCGACCAATTTTGAGTCCTCAATCAGAATAGGGTGGACTTCCCATTGATATTCTTAATGAAAAATTGAAATGTTTCATTCACCCGCTTTGCTTGCCCTTTGTCTAGAATAGAGATGGGAAAGTGAAGGGGAATCCCTTGAGAAAAAGGATCCCACATGAATGCACGCAACTTCATTTCCACAAACATCATAAGAAAATGAGCAGAGCAAACGAAAAAACTCGTGACAGAGAGAAAACGTGTAATATTCCTAACCCAAAATATTCCTCAAAACCCCAGCAAAAACTCCAACCAAATATGTGCAAATGATATAATAACCCAGAAGTGATAAAATAACAGTGGAACAACATATAATAATGTAAACCGGAAATATAAGCAGATACACAAGAAATGCAGCGAGAAATCTAAGCCATTTTATTATACTGAGCAATAAATGAGTGCAAGAGGTGATTAGATAGATGACACCTCGACTTGCACAAGGCAAGTGAAGAAATACTCTTAGAATGACAAGAATGGCCTCTTTGCGTGGATGCTATTGCTGCTAGAAAACAAATGATGATTTGAGGCTTCTCCCCTCCTCGAAAAAAGCTAAAACTTTGGATTCAGGCTCTACTTAAGAAACCTAGAAAAACCCAGAAATCTTTCCTGGAATGACCTCACACTGATCTGCGTCACAGCTGCTGGAAAACTACTGTGCTCCTACTGTTGCTGGAAATTGAATGAGGATTTGGGGCTGCTCCTCTCCTCAAAAAAGGCTAAAACTTCGAAATCAGACTCTACTAAAAAGACCCAGAAAAACCCAGAAAGCTTTTCTGAAATGGCTGACCCTTGAAAATCACTCCCTTGGGGTTCTACGTAGTTCCTCAAAGACGCTGATGAAACCGCTGCTGAAATGCTGATGAAACTGTTGCTGAAATGCTGATGAATCTACTGCTGGAATGCCAATGGAAATACCTTACCCGAGAAGACACTCGAAGTCCCCCGGGGCTAAGGGTGAGATCTCTGAACGGAGACTCTCAATGCACTAAACAATGTTGTAGACTAGCTAAATAGCCAGCGTGCTCTAAGTCAAAATGACTATCACAAATGCTCATAACCAGAATGATAAAAATGAGGGGACTCCTCTCTTCTTTATAGCCTTTTCCTCTCTCAATCCCAAGGCTCACCTCCTCCTATGTGATTCCTCTCTTGCCACGTGTTTCTTCCCTCCTGTGTGATTCCTCTCTTGCCACGTGTTTCTTCCCTCCTGCGTAGTCCCTCCATGTGTCTACATGGGCTCAATTTCTGCTTCCCCCTTTGGCCCCCTTGGCTCCCCTCTAAGTCACAACGTTGTGCTACTAGGAAGTGACTTTTTATTCTAAAAGTGAGTTATGTCCCCCGTCCTCACTTTTTTTTATTTACAAATAGCTATAGAAGGAAAAAATTGAACAAAATCTAATATTCCAATTAGCCATGGCTAATTAGGAATATTACAGTCTCCCCCAGCAAAATGTTGCTTGTCCTCAAGCAACTAAAGTGATGGATGCTATAAGATCTGCCCACTCTCCCAAGTGGCATCCTCATCCGGCAAATTCTTCCACCTCACCAAGAATTCCCGGATCGTCCTGCTCCGCAGTTGCCTCTCCCTGGTATCAATGATAGCCTCCGGCTGCAATATCAAATGCCCCTCATCATCCATGGGTGGTAGCTCATATATCACTGTCACCTGCTGCCCCAATGCCTTCTTCAGGCATGATACATGAAAAATGTTATGAATCTTGCTGTCTTGGGGCAGCTTCAACTCATATGAAACCTGTCCAATTCTGCGTATCACCCTGTATGGACCATAAAAGTGGGGCTTAAGCTTCTCAGCCCTCTTCTGCTTTAGTGACGACTGTTGGTATGGTTGTAACCGTAGGTAGACCATGTCCCCTACCTCGAACTGTCTCTCCACCCGACCCCTGTCGGCATACAGCTTTTGCTGGTTCTGTGCTGTAGCCATGTTATCCTTGAGAGCTCGAAGAATATCCTGACTCTTTTGGACCATATCTTGGCTCTAAGAGCCCTGCTATCACCAAACATCACGTCAACAAAAGATAAAGGATGATACCCATATAAGGCATAGAATGGTGACATACCAATGGACATGGGATGTGAAGTATTGTAGCAGTACTCCCCCAGATGCAGCCATTCCAGCCATGCTCGTTGCTGCCCACTGACATAGTTATGCAAGTAGCCCTCTAGCGACTTATTAACTATCTCTGTCTGCCCATCCGTTTGTGGGTGATAACTAGTACTCGGTGTCAACTCCGTCCCCACCAACTGGAAAAGCTCCTGCCAAAACCCGCCCATGAAACAGCTATCCCTGTCACTGACGATGGTCTTAGGAAGACCGTGTAGCCTAAAGATCTCTTTGGAGAAAAACTCGGCCAACTGTGCTCCTGTATAGTGTGCGGATATGGCAAAAAAATGTGCTTACTTTGTCAGTCGATCAACGATGACAAAGATACAATCCTTGCCCTGTACCATGGGCAACCCTGTGATGAAGTCCATCGAAATACTCTCCCATTTACCCTCTGGAATGGGAAGAGGCTGCAATAAACCCGCGGGATGGCTCATCTCTCCCTTGTTCCTCTGGCAAACATCGCACTCCCGGATGTGCTGGAGTACGTCCTCCTTGACGCCCTTCCATGAGAACCTCTCTCTAATGGCCCTATAGGTTTTGGTAAACCCCTGATGTCCTGCCAAAGGTGAATCATGTGATGCCTGGAGTATCTTCTTCTTGAGCTGAGACCCCTCAGTCAAGAATATTCGGTCCCTGTAATAGATGATCTCATCGACCACCCTATACCTGTCATCTGCCACCTGCCCATCCAGAACCTCACATGCAAACCTGTCCTTGGAGTACTCTACTAAAAGTCGAGTCCTCTAATCTGTATCCAAGCTCATAAGAGAAAACGTGGCTAGTCTACGTGAAGGGGAATTTGCTACCACGTTGTTCTTACCCTTGACATACTCAATGTCAAAGTCATATGCTTGGATCTTACTGATCCACTTCTATTGCCTCTCCTGTAGGTGCTTCTGCTCCAAAAAAAATTGAGGCTGTTGTGATCAGCCCTCACCCTGTAGTTGATGCACATCCTCAATGTATCGTCCTTCTTCTTCACCAACACCACAGAAAAAGCAAAGGACCAGAGCTCGGTCGAATGTGCCCAAGAGCTAGCAACTCCTGGATAGCCCGCTCAATCTCATCTCGATAGGCCTTGGGGTGCCTATAGGGGGTGGTGATCACTGCCTGGATGCCTTGCTCAAGCTTGATTGTGTGCTCAAACCCCCAGTCTGGTGGCTTTCCTAGTGGAATCTCCCCAAACACTATGGGATACCGGTCAAGGATGGATTGTATCTCCGGATGTACCATCCGCCCTGTAGTCCCTGCCTCTGATGCACACAGCTCTACTTCCCACTCTATGTCTCCCTTTCAGAAGACTGCCTCCATCCGATGAGCCGAAACAGTCTGAGGCAGATATGTGTGCTGTCCCCGTATCTTCTCATGCCTCCCTGTCTTCTCGTCATCCCACTCCATCTCCAGGGTTTCCCAATCTATCGTGACCTTCCCTAGAGTGATAAGCCACTGAACACCTAGTATCATGTTGGTGTCTGAAATATCAACCATGAAAAAGTGGTCAGTCAATGTGTAGGTTCCCATCGTCACTGAAAGCTCTAGAACATAATGAGCACACGTCATGGTCTAATCTCCTTGGACTAAGACTGAAAACCCATCAAAGTCTTTGTCTGTATACCTCTCCGCTCAACCATCTGTGCATCGATGAAGTTGTGGGTGGCCCCATTGTCAATCAAAACTGCTACGCGCTGGCCACATACTATCCCTCGTACGCGTAGCGTCAGATACTTGGGAACTCCTCGCAATGCTGCAAGGGCCCCTCCAGTGGGTGCAAAAGATGCACCACCTGCTGCTGCTGGTGGAGGTGGCAAAGGCCCCTGTATGGCATGGCTATCTCCTGCCTCCACATCCTCCTCATCATCTTCTTCTCCATTGCTATTGGAGAAGACTTCAATAAAATGTGCTTTGCCAACAGCACATTTATGTCCTGGTGCCCATGGCTCCTGACAAGTGAAGCACAACTGCTTCTTCTTCAGCTCCCTCCTGGCATCATCGTTAAGCTGTACTCGTCCTGGATTCCCCTTTGGAGGTGGAATCCTCACATCCTACCCCTTAGACTGGAAAGTTTGTCTCTGGGGGTAAGGTGTCTAGGTCATGGGTAAGACATCCTGTAAATCTCGGGTCCTGCTGATAGTGTCCTGGAGCGTAGCTGGTCTAGTGGATCAGACTAGACCCTGAAGTGGCTTTGCTAACCCCTTAACATACATATAGACCCTCTGTGCCATGGAGAGGTCTAGAACCATCACGGAGACCCTTAAGAAATCTGCAATGTAGGTCTCTGGGCTACCTGTCTATTTGAGCCTCATCAGCTCAACGAAATGCTGCTCTAGATCCCTCCGATCAAATCGCTCCATCAGTCTCCTAGTAAACTCGGCATATGACGTCACTGTGGAGTGCCCCAATGTAACCATCCCATGAAACCACCAATCCTGGGCCTCGCCATCCAAATGCAATGTTGCCACCTTGATGGCCTGTACCTCTGAAATCTGGTTAAGCTGGAAATAAATGTCTAGCTTCTCCACCCAAGACTTTACCGAACTATTTGATGAGCAATCAAACGTAGGCAAGTGGAATATGGTCGTTACACGGTGGGTGTCGCCATCATGGTAATGCCGGTACCCTCTGTGATGATCGCGGGGTCTGCTATCCCGCTGGAGCTGAACAAATCTCTGAATGAGAGGGCTTCCCTGAACTCTTGCCCATAGGCCTCGTACTTTGCAAAATAATCACCCATATACCTAGGCTCTGCCTACCGTTGCGGGCCCCGTGTCTGCTCCAAAGAAGGTGGGCATGGTAGAGCGTGTAGGGGTATGTGAGGCCACCTGCTGCGCAGTATCACGCTGCTATGGCAAGTGATGGGATGCAATTGATCCCTCACCAATCTGAAAAACTCGTGGATTTTCTTGCTGTCTGGCCTCTATTACCGTGAATCTCTGCCCCATCACCTCAATCTGCCTCGACAGATCCTGCACTAATTTGAGGAGCATATCCGCAAATCTCTTCCTGTTCTCGTCGGCCATATGTCCTGCGTCCACCATAGGCTCCTCGTGTTCTGTGTCCACCACCGGAACATAGTCTCCCTCTCCGTACGTATTCTCCAACCTACGCTCAATGTCTCTGTACCTCTGAGCTCTGTAACATGTATAGGGTTTTTCCCTCGGTGTCATAGATTGCTAGCTCCACAGGTTGAGCCAGATCTATGCTCTAGTACCACTGTAATATTCCTAACCTAGAATATTCCTCAAACCCTAGCAAAAACTCCAACCAAATATGTGCAAATGATATAATAACCCAGAAGTGACAAAATAACAGTGGAACAACATATAATAATGTAAACCAAAAATATAAGCAGATACACAAGAAATGCTAACCCATTTATTATACTGAGCAATAAATGAGTAGAAGAGGTGATTAGATAGATGGCATCTCGACTTGCACAAGGCAAGTGAAGAAATACTCTCAGAATGACAAGAATGGCCTCTCTACGTGGATACTGCTGCTGCTACTAGAAAACAAATGATGATTTGGGACTGCTCCCCTCCTTGGAAAAAGCTGAAACTTTGGATTTGGGCTCTACTCAAGAAACCCAGAAAAACCCAAAAAGCTTTCCTGGAATGGCCTCACACTGATCTGCGTCCCAACTACTGGAAAACTGTTGTGCCATTGCATTTGCTAGAAATTGAATGAGGATTTGGGACTGCTCCCCTCCTCAGAAAAGGCTAAAAATCTGGAATCAGACTCTACTAAAAAAGCCCAAAAAAACTCAGAAAGATTTTATGAAATGGTCGACCCTCGAAAATCACGCCCTTAGGGTTCTGAGCAATTCCTCAAAGATGCTGATGAAACTGCTGCTGAAATGCTGATGAAACTGCTGCTAAAATGTTGATGAATCTATTTCTGGAATGCCAATGGAAATACCTTGCCCGAGCAGGCACTCAAAGTCCCCCGGGGCTAAGGATGAGATCTCCGAACGGAGACACTCAATGCACTAAACAATGCTACAGACTAGCTAAACAGCCAGCGTGCTCTAAGTCGAAATGACTATCACAAATGTTCATAACCAGAATGATCAAAATGAGGGGGCTCATCTCTCCTTTATAGCCTTTGCCTCTCTCAATCCCAAGGCTCACCTCCTCTTGTGTGATTCCTCTCTTGCCAAGTGTTTCTTCCCTCCTGCACAGTCCTTCCATGTGTCTACGTGGGCTCCATTTTTGCTTCCCCCTTTGGCCCCCTTGGCTCCCCTCTAAGTCACAATGTTGTGCTACTAGGAAGTGACTTTTTATTCTAAAAGTGAGTTATGTCCCCCATCCCCTTTTTTTTTTTTTTTTTTTTTTTTTTTTTTTTTTTTTTTACAAATAACTATAGAAAGCAAAAATTGAACAAAATCTAATATTCCAATTAGCCATGGTTAATTAGGAATATTAAAAAATGATATTCATATGCCAGCCTAGTAGTGCTTTCCCATCGCTAGCATCCCAAGCTTACTGAATCTCTATAGTTGAAAGTAGTTTGTTGCAAAAGATAAATCACTCCTCAAAAATCCTAGCCCGTAGTGACCATTGTCTATCGCCATGGTGTAAGGTGGGCTTGTCATCTGTGCTCCTTAGCAGACCTTCTCTATATGATGTGGTCTCATAACCAGCGACTATGTTAATAAAAAATTTGCAGGAAGAATAAATCCTAGAGCGTCGTGTGAAATTAACTTAACAAACTCCTTAAACAACTTCACATAATCATAAACAATGGTGATTATTACGTCGTAAGGTGTTCCCCTCTGAAATCAATCCCCCTATCTGCCACTCTTCATCGGTCTACACTGTCGGATCAAGTGTTAGACGATTGGAGAAAGGTTAACCATCGGATTGATACAGTTTCATAGAATAATCGCCAGTGTTAACCAAATTGATAGTGCAAAAGTTAACCTAATGAAATGGGTTGCCGATATGAGCTGCACAGGTCGGGCGGAGAGATGAGGGGCCGAGGCCGAGTAATGGAACACAGCCCACGATATGATAAAATGGCTTCAGGTAAAAGAAGCGAGGAGGCACCTCGACTTGGCCTGCGGAGCCACCAATATCAAGAAACACCCCTTGATTTCAAGAACATTAACTAGGAAAAACCATACTTTTCTCTACGCATATTCAATGTTTGCAGTTGCAGTTTCCTATGCACACCCTAAATACACGATTCCACTGCCATTTACCATTTTATTCAAATGCCATATCTGAGATTATCAAGCAGTATTTGATTTAAAAATCATGTTACTGGAATCAGTTTAGCAGAGTTATCCATCGATGATCTCAGTGATCATTGCCAACAAATGCTGCATGTGAATACGCTTGCCACTGCTACAAAGGAGATATATAGCCGTAGAAGTTATTCAAAAACCCCACAGGGTTACAGTGTATATAAACACAGAGTGGTACTCGAAATGTATTCGCCTAGCGATTCATCAGGTGAGCTACTAAAAAATTATGGTATACCCACGAAGCAGATGACACATTTGTCTAAGGAATATTATTCCTACAAGGCACCACTAGACTCTGCCCCTTTCAGATGGCCTAGGGTTTGTAAGTCAGTGTAGACAGAAGAAGAATCAAGGGGTCATGTGCCTGCAAGCAAATAGAAGAGATGGAACAGAAATGGCTGGAACAGAAACTGAAAAGGGAGAAGATGAAACAGGTTGAATTCTTATAAAAGAATGCAAGCTTTAAAAGATAGTGTTTGGAGCTTTTACTAACATTTCTTATTGCAATTTTAGGAAAAGGAACAAGCCTGTGCTCAGAAGGAAGCTATTATTCAAGTAAGATTTTCAGGCCCTGCTTTCTTTGATTGCTTGTTGAAATGGATTTGCATCATTTTTAATTCAGATGCTCATGCAAATATGAAAGTGGGAAATTGGCAATGTTGATTTGCTCTGTGAGATTATCAAAATTATGAGGACATGTTACCCCTATATTGAATTTATCATGTTGTTTATTTATTTGATTTCACCAACATGTTTCCCAATTTTTTTAGTCTTCTATTTCTGTAGTATATGTGGAATATTGTCTTCACAGTCAAACTCAAATTCAATCAGGAAACCTCTTTTTCCCAACCAACATGAAAAAAGAAAAGCTAAGATTTATACAAGTTCGATAGGAAACACATCTACTGTGCGTTCCACGAGGGCACCATATATAGTTGATAACATCGTTGATTGTCTTGAACTAGGAGAAAGAAAAGAAACAACAACAAGAAGAGGTAGAAATAAAACAGCAACAACGTGAAAAAGGAAGAAGCTGAGATGAAAAAACAACTTGCAATACAAAAACAGGTGGCACTCAATTGAATAACTTTGATTTCTTGGTGCACACAGGTCCCACCTGGAAGCTTGGCACAATATTAATTGGAGATTTTCTCCATAAAGACATCTAAGTTGGGGTATCCGACATAAACCCAAAGTTGCATTGTTCAATGAACTTCGTTTGATGGGGGCATCTGTTGAAGCTGTTGCATTGGCAAAAGTGCAATCCTCTACAAGCAAAAAATGAACTTACGGTGATGTTGAAGATCATGAGTTCATGGCAAAGAACCTTGCGAATGACTCGGAAGAATTTTTAAGTGATAGTTTTCCCGGCAATAATGGAAATACCACTGCACAAAGAGAAACTAGGCTCCATAATAAGAGAAGGAAGCTTTTGTAGTTTGATCACAACTACAAACTTGATTATTATGGAACCTTCTCCAAGAAAAGGAGAAGATACTTTGCATAGTCTGAAGGTTGTTAATAATTAAAGAAAGATATAGTGTTGTTAACGTTGATAGACCACGATGAAAAACATATGAATCACCTTGAAGCTCATGGATTCCTAATCCTACACTACACGAGAGGGAAAGTTTTTGGTTTTGACTCTCTGGCTTTAATGCAGTGATAGCATTAGGCCTCGAAATCCTTTCACGGACTATGAGATTGATAGCGATGAAGAATGGGAAGAGGTACAAATCACTAAATCTTTTGGGTAAAGAGTATTTATCAATATTTTTGTAAGCTTTTCTTAATCTGTGAAATATCTTCATTTAGATCTCGGGGAAAGCCTTTTTGACTGCGACAAGGATAATGAGGAAGAAAAGATTGAGGTTGAGACAAATAATTTTAAATCTGAAGAAGATGATGATAATGATGGTTTTTATTTTTATTTTTTATTTATTTTTATTTATTTATTTTTTATTTTTATTTTATTTTATTTATTTTATTTTTACCTAATGGATATCTTTCTGAAGCTGAGGTAAATTCTAGAGAAATAATTATTTGATGAGGTTCTTTAATCAGGAGTACATAAAATACCTTTGCCGTCATTTTAATATTTCTTGTTGTAATGCCCAAGTTTTCTTGGGGGTAATTGAGAGTTCATCTCGTTGTAGTGTTGCTGGAATTTACCTCAAAATAATGTTTTTATGGAAGTTGGTATATAAGTTGAGTGGAACCATACTTCCTTTGGGGATGTATAGAATTGAAGATAATTTTGTTGGCCTTGATCTTGCAGTATGCTGTCCTAGTGTTATGACTGTCTTATATTTTAAATGTAGTCAATAATGGCCATATCATCATTTGGTTCTTTTCAATGTTCACCAATATTTGGTTTGTTTGTCCTTACGAGAGTCACTGACATTTTCTGTAGCAGCCTGTGAATGCTAGGGTTGTATCACAATTGGAGAGTCAGCCCACAAACGTAGTTCAACAAGGTTTACTCTTTATTCTAGCCATAATTTTAAGTTTCTATTTATTCTTTTTAGATGGAATTTATGCATTTCGTTACTGTTGTTCATGTAAGTATATGTACATGTGTAGGTTGTGACCCTGGTGATGAATCTGTTGATGTTGGTGGGGATGAGATGCCTGCAACAAACTTCCCTAGTGTTGATATTGAGAAAGAGACGACAACAGTTAGCATCGAATGTAGTAGCTCAAGCAGTGATTATGGATCTTTCTCTAGTGGTATTGTCTTTGGACAAGAATTGAGCCTTTTGATGTTTCTCAAGTGGTATTCTGTTTTTGAGTTCATTCATTTACTTTGGTCATTTTTTTTTATCAGATTCTATTCTAATTTATGACTGTCTTATATTTTAAATGTTGTCAAGAATGGCCATATCGTCATTTGGTTCTTTTCAATATTCACCAATATTTGGCTAGTTTGTCCTTACGAGAGCCACAAACATTTTCTATAGCAGCCTGTGAATGCTAGGGTTGTATCACAATTGGAGAGTCAGCCCAAAAACATAATCCAACAAGGTTTACTCTTTATTCTAGCCAGAATTTCAAGTTTCTACTTATTCTTTTTAGATGGAATTTCTGCATTTTGTTACTGTTGTTCATGTTAAGAAGATGTACATGTGTAGGTTGTGACCGTGGCTCTGTGTTCAAATATGGAATTTGCTGTGCAACTTCAAGATATTGACGACTGTAGCTAGATTGATTAAAATTTGTAGTATACTATCTAGTCCCATTGAGCATAGGCAGAGAAAGGAACAACAAAAGCGGGGGTAGAAATAAGAGAGCCAACGTACAAGGAGATGACAAATAAAGTTCAGATCAAGGAGATACGCTAGAAAAAAACTATGGCAGTCTAGTGGTAGAGGCCATCAGCAAGAGCCTAGTACAACAAGGTTAAAACAAAAACATTTCGATTATTTATGTTTGTCCAAGGGCTTGGTACATCAAGATAGACTCTTACTTGATTAGCCACAGATTTAACTAAAGCAACAGAAAATACACTCTATATGCAAAGGTTAATCTGTAAAGGCAAGTTCTAAATGTTTGTATTCAAAAGTACTAAGGCTTATTTAGCACGGACTAAAAGAGCCAACATTTCCAAAATTTGTAGTAGAAAATTATACCAAGCAAGCATGGGGCACTTTAGATATTGCTTACCAAGGTTGGGCAAAGTAGAAACAAAAAACTTGCATACTTATAGGAGGAGTTTTAGGAATTTAACTATGAAGGATTTTGAGTATGTTGATCAGTTTATGACTCCAATAATGAATAAAGTAAACCAATCAAAAACACATGGTGAAGATATAATTGACTACAAGATTGTTGACCAGGTTTAAAAGAGGATACCAATCAAATTTATTGTTTTATTTGTTGTCATTGAAAAATTAAAGAATCTAGCATAACTTTGCATCAAAGAGCTAATGGGATCCCTACTCTCCCCTATGAAAAGTATGAACAGAGATGATGACTCCTTGGAAGAATTCCTTCGAATCACAAGCATATGTCGATAGAGGTAGAAAAGGAACTACAGTAATTGGGTAGATATAATAGATCCAACTTAGAAAGAGATGGGCATTCAAGGTCAAACCAAGGAGATACACCACAAAACAACTCTAGGAGGTTAATAGTTTTTACTCGAAACAGAGTATGCAAGGTTCTTTTTCTTGTTGATTGAAAAACCCAGGGGACATAGGCTCTACATTTTAGAAAGCGATAGCACAGCCTGTGTATTGGCCAATGTTCATTGTGGATTTGAGTATGTTAATCAGTTTATGACTCTGGAAATGAATGCAGAGAACAAATCAGGAACGTATGGTGAATATATAAGTGACCATAAGATTGTTGAGAAGGTTTTGAGGAGCCTGTAAATCAAATTTGATGTTTTAGTAGTTGTCATTGAAAAGTCAAAGAACCTAGAAGTTCTTTCCAAAGATGAGCTTTTGGGATCCCTTCATGATCACTGGTTCTAAAGGTTGTAACAAAGGTTTGTGAACTAAAGCAAATCTGAGACACTCTTGAGCAGCTCATAGGCTCTACATTTTAGAAAGCGATAGCACAGCCTGTGTATTGGCCAATGTTCATTGTGGATTTGAGTATGTTAATCAGTTTATGACTGGGAAATGAATGCAGAGAACAAATCAAGAACGTATGGTGAATATATAAGTGACCATAAGATTGTTGAGAAGGTTTTGAGGAGCTTGCAAATCAACAACTGCGCAATCAACGTTGAATCCCAACAATCCCGCTTAGTGCAACGCCACTCAACACATTTTCTCTTCTCAACAAACCCTACCTGTTGATAGAAAAAGGCGAAACCCTACTTTTCTCTACACATATTCAATGTTTGTAGTTGCAGTTTCCTATGCACACTATAAATACACGATTCCACTGCCATCCACCATTTTATTCAAATGCCATATCTGAGATTATCAAGCAGTATTTGATTTAAAAATCATGTTACTGGAATCAATTTTAGCAGAGTTATCCATCGATGATCTTAGTGATCATTGCCAACAAATGCTGCATGTGAATACGCTTGCCACTGCTACACAGGAGATATATAGCCGTAGAAGCTATTCAAAAACCCCACAGGGTTACAGTGTATATAAACATAGAGTGGTACTCGAAATGTATTCGCCTAGCGATTCATCAGGTGAGCTACTAAAAAATTCTGGTATACCCACGAAGCAGATGACACATTTGTCCGAGGAATATTATTCCTACAAGGCACCACTAGACTTTGCCCCTTTCAGATGGCCTAGGGTTTGTAAGTTAGTGAAGACAAAAGAAGAATCGAGGGGTCATGTGCCTACAAGCGCCCACAGTTCTATAACTTTAACTACCTCGATTTCCACTAGAACTTCATCAGCATCCCCTAAAGAAATTGGGGGCTATTTCAGTTGGAATATCTCTCGTTTAAACAAAGAATCGATTGAAGTCTTTGAGGGTTCTCTACAGCGAGAAAATATGAATGACTACCAGGATGAGGATATAATTGAATTGAATGCACATGAATCTGAATTCTTTCCTATGAGCGGTACCTTAGAGCCCCATGCAAGTCCCAAATCGTCATCATTAATTCTGGCAACCAATTCCAATAGCCTTGATCAATTAGCCCATCATTCAATGACACCCCCCAATCCCATGTGGTTCCTGAGCTGAAGGTTTCGGCTCCATCCAACTCGTTTCCCAGGCTTTGTATAGAGAAAAACTCTGACAATAATGTTACCGATTCGGCAAAAGATGAAGATCATTCAATCAAGAATAGCAATGTCGAAATCACACCAACGCCTTTCAGTCCTACAAAGATGGCCTGCACAAATTCACTTTGGGGTGTATTTTCTTGTAGTTCCCAGGGCAAATGTTTTGCGGCAAATCGTTGAAACAACAGATGGAAAAGGTCAAGCAACCAGTGCCGGAAATTATGCGATAGAGCAAAGGCGAAAAATTATGCTGTAGTTCTCAGGGTGTGAAAGATGATGCCCCTTCGGTTGAGTGCGAAGAAAATGAGTTAGTTTTCATGTCCGATGTAATCGTGGAGGTGTTTAGATTTTTTTTCATGCAAACACCCGATGTTATTTAACGAAAAGAAGAAGCTTTGTGAGGATCTTGAACAATTACCAGATGAGATGGCGTACCCATAATTACATTCTTAAGGAAGCACATTGGTCTAAGTCAGAATGAGGAGGAAATCGAAGTTGACATTGATGCTTTTGATGATGATTATTTATGAGAGCTACAAAACCTTGTTTTCAATTGCCTCAAAGAGATAGGCGAAGGCACCAGAAATACCCAGGCTTCAACAAGGCTTCCTAATCCTGCGGTATGCTGTCCTAGTGTTATGACTATCTTATATTTTAAATGTAGTCAAGAATGGCCATATCATCATTTGGTTCTTTTTAATGTTCACCAATATTTGGTTTGTTTGTCCTTACGAGAGCCACTGACATTTTCTGTAGCAGCCTGTGAATGCTAGGGTTGTATCACAATTGGAGAGTCAGCCCACAAACGTAGTTCAACAAGGTTTACTCTTTATTCTAGCCAGAATTTTAAGATTCTATTTATTCTTTTTAGATGGAATTTATGCATTTCGTTACTGTTGTTCATGTAAGCATATGTACATGTGTAGGTTGTGACCCTGGTGATGAATCTGTTGATGTTGGTGGGGATGAGATGCCTGCAACAAACTTCCCTAGTGTTGATATTGAGAAAGAGACGACAACAGTTAGCATCGAATGTAGTAGCTCAAGCAGTGATTATGGATCTTTCTCTAGTGGTATTGTCTTTGGACAAGAATTGAGCCTTTTGATGTTTCTCAAGTGGTATTCTGTTTTTGAGTTCATTCATTTACTTTGGTCATTCTTTTTTATCAGATTCTATTCTAATTTATGACTGTCTTATATTTTAAATGTAGTTAAGAATGGCCATATCGTCATTTGGTTCTTTTCAATATTCACCAATATTTGGCTTGTTTGTCCTTACGAGAGCCACATAAATTTTCTATAGCAGCCTGTGAATGCTAGGGTTGTCTCACAATTGGAGAGTCAGCCCAAAAATGTAGTCCAACAAGGTTTACTCTTTATTCTAGCGAGAATTTCAAGTTTCTACATATTCTTTTTAGATGGAATTTCTACATTTTGTTACTATTGTTCATGTTAAGAAGATGTACATGTGTAGGTTGTGGCCGCGGTTCTGTGTTCAAATATGGAATTTGTTGTGCAACTTCAAGATATTGACGACTATAGCTAGATTGATCAAAATTTGTAGTCTACTATCTAGTCCCATTGAGCATAGGCAGAGAAAGGAACAACAAAAGCGGGGGTAGAAATAAGAGAGCCAACGTACAAGGAGATGACAAATCAAGTTCAGATCAAGGAGATACGCTAGAAAAAAACTCTGGCAGTCTAGTGGTAGAGGCCATCAGCAAGAGCCTGGTACAACAAGGTTAAAACAAAAACATTTCGATTATTTATGTTTGTCCAAGGGCTTGGTACATCAAGATAGACTCTTACTTGATTAGCCACAGTTTTAACTGAAGCAGCAAAAAGCCCACTCTATATGCAAAGGTTAATCTGTAAAGGCAAGTTCTAAATGTTTGTATTCAAAAGTACTAAGGCTTATTTAGCACGGACTAAAAGAGCCAACATTTCCAAAATTTGTAGTAGAAAATTATACCAAGCAAGCATGGGGCACTTTAGATATTGCTTACCAAGGTTGGGCAAAGTAGAAACAAAAAACTTGCATACTTATAGGAGGAGTTTTAGGAATTTAACTATGAAGGATTTTGAGTATGTTGATCAGTTTATGACTCCAATAATGAATAAAGTAAACCAATCAAAAACACATGGTGAATATATAATTGACTACAAGATTGTTGACCAGGTTTAAAAGAGGCTACCAATCAAATTTATTGTTTTATTTGTTGTCATTGAAAAATCAAAGAATCTAGCATAGCTTTACATAAATGAGCTAATGGGATCCCCGCTCTCCCCTACGACAAGTATGAACAGAGATGATGACTCCTTGGAAGAATTCCTTCGAATTACAAGCATATGTCGATAGAGGTAGAAAAGGAACTACAGTAATTGGGTAGATATAACAGATCCAACTTAGAAAGAGATGGACATTCAAGGTCAAACCAAGGAGATACGCCACAGAACAACTCTAGGAGGTTAATAGTTTTTACTCGAAACAGAGTATGCAAGGTTCTTTTTCTTTTTGATTGAAAAACCCAGGGGACATAGGCTCTACATTTTAGAAAGCGATAGCACAGCCTGTGTATTGGCCAATGTTCATTGTGGATTTGAGTATGTTAATCAATTTATGACTTTGGAAATGAATGCAAAGAACAAATCAGGAACGTATGGTGAATATATAAGTGACCATAAGATTGTTGAGAAGGTTTTGAGGAGCCTGCAAATCAAATTTGATGTTTTAGTAGTTGTCATTGAAAAGTCAAAGAACCTAGAAGTTCTTTCCAAAGATGAGCTTTTGGGATCCCTTCATGATCACTAGTTCTAAAGGTTGTAACAGAGGTTTGTGAACTAAAGCAAATCTGAGACACTCTTGAGCAGCTCATAGGCTCTACATTTTAGAAAGCGATAGCACAACCTGTGTATTGGCCAATGTTCATTGTGGATTTGAGTATGTTAATCCGTTTATGACTGGGAAATGAATGCAAAGAACAAATCAATAACGTATGGTGAATATATAAGTGACCATAAGATTGTTGAGAAGGTTTTGAGGAGTCTGCAAATCAACAACTGTGCAATCAACGTTGAATCCCAACAATCCCGCTTAGTGCAACGCCACTCAACACATTTTCTGTTCTCAACAAACCCTACCCGTTGATAGAAAAAGGCAAAACCCTACTTTTCTCTACACATATTCAATGTTTGCAGTTGCAATTTCCTGTGCACACCATAAATACACGATTCCACTGCCATCCACCATTTTATTCAAATGCCATATCTGAGATTATCAAGCAGTATTTGATTTAAAAATCATGTTATTGGAATAAGTTTTAGCAGAGTTATCCATCGATGATCTCAGTGATCATTTCCAACAAATGCCGCATGTGAATACGCTTGCCACTGCTACACAGGAGATATATAGCCGTAGAAGCTATTCAAAAACGCCACAGGGTTACAGTGTATATAAACATAGAGTGGTACTCGAAATGTATTTGCCTAGCAATTCATCGGGTGAGCTACTAAAAAATTCTGGTATACCCAAGAAGCAGATGACACATTTGTCTGAGGAATATTATTCCTACAAGGCACCACTAGAATCTGCCCCTTTCAGATGGCTTAGGGTTTGTAAGTTAGTGCAGACAGAAGAAGAATAAAGGGATCATGTGCCTGCAAGCGCCCACATTGCTATAAATTTACCTCCCTCGATTTCCACTAGAACTTCATCAGCATCCCCCAAAGAAATTGGAGGCTATTTCAGTTGGAATCTCTCTCATTTAAATAGAGAATCAATTGAAGTCTTTGAGGGTTATCTACAGCGAGAAAATATGAATGACTACCAGGATGAGGATATAATTGAATTGAATGTACACGAAGCTGAATTCTTTCCTATGAGCGGTACCTTAGAGCCCCCTACAAGTCCTAAATCGTCATCATTAATTCTGGCAACCAATTCCAATAGCCTTGATCAATTAGCCCATCATTCAATGACACCCCCTAATCCCATGTGGTTCCTGAGCTGAAGGTTTCGGCTCCATCCAACTCGTTTCCCGGGCTTTGTATAGAGAAAAACTCTGACAATAATGTTACCGATTCGGCAGAAGATGAAGATCATTCAATCAAGAATAGCAATGTCAATATTACACCGACGCTTTTCAGTCCTGCAAAGATGGCCTGCACATATTCACTTTGGGGTGTATTTTCTTGTAGTTCCCTGGGCAAATGTTTTGCGGCAAATCGTTGAAACAATAGATGGAAAAGGTCAAGCAACCAGTGCCGACAATTATGCGACAGAGCAAAGACGAGAAATTATTCTGTAGTTCTTAGGGTGTGAAAGATGATGCCCCTTCGGTTGAGTGTGAAGAAAATGAGTCAGTATTCATGTCCGCTGTAATCGTGGAGGTGTTCAGATTTTTTTTCATTCTTTTTATTAATACAAAAAGAGAGTACATGATCTGGTATCCGTCTATAATATTTTTTTATATCTCTTACGTCTATTTTCTTTCTACTGTTTTAGAGATTCTTTCTGTGATCTATCTTATATTCATCCATATCAAATTAAACTACATATTGTCCAACAGACACAAATTTACCGCATGTGTATCCAATATTTTAACCCCCAAAATACCCATAGCATAGCTTCTCTTATCGGTAAGATTTTCTGTTTCTTGTACATGATCTTGTATCTGTCTATAAAAAAATTTCATGTCTCCTAAATCTCTCATGTCTATTTCCTTTCTGTTTTAGAGTTTCTCTCTGTGATCTACCCTATATTCATCTATATAAAATTAAATTAAATTGCATATTGTCCAAAAAAACACACAAATTTACAACATGTGTATCCAACATCTTAACCCCCAAAATACCCATAGCATAATTTCTCTTATGTTTCCAAATCATATTGTCCAAAAAACACACAAATTTACAACATGTGTATCCAACATCTTAACCCCTAAAATACCCCTAGCATAATTTCTCTTATGTTTCCAGATCATATCATCAGTGGCCTCCTAAGTAAAATTAATGCATTCAACATTTGTCATTACATCCGGAATAAAAGTTGCGAAATGAATCTTACCACGTTCCTTTGTGATGCCTTGCTTTGAAAGTAGCTCGACAATCTGGTTTTGTTCCCCATATATATGACCAAAATCTATTTGTTGGAAAGTACTTACCAGGTGCTGAATCCGCCTCATCCAATTTGATAAAATAGGAGGATTAAACAGAGTGTAATTCCTGACCCAATCAATTATGCCCTTAGCATCTCCAAATAAGCTCTCTACTCCCAGCGATTTCGCTCCTATGAGGACACCCCATAATGAAATAATTTCAGCTCTATTGTTCCAGATACCTAGGAATCTGAATTTTTTAGTTGGCCTTATTTCCGCAAAATAGGCACCAGACTTAATGATAACTTCTTGCACAATTGCAACTTTCTGTTAACAAATTAGTGCATTCCAACTCCTCCAGATTGACTAAATAATGTAAAAGCATCCAGAACAATACATTAACCATCTAGAACCCCCTCCCAGACTGCCATAACAAATACATATTGAAGCAACAAATGATCAACATCTTCATTCCCCTGCTTGCACATCAGACAAATACCTGGACCAATAAAGCCCCTTTGTTGAAGATTCTTCCAAGTAAGGATGCGGTTGTGTAGTGCCAACCAACAAAAGCATTTGAGTTTTTGTGGTATGTCCCATTTCCACGATTCCTTAAACCACAAGCAGTAATCGAAATCCTTCTCAACCATATTTTTGAAAACTAGAACTAGTGACTGGGCCGGTCCACTTAATAAATCGGATTTCAAACTGGAACCGGTCAAACTAGGACTAGTCAGGTCTAAATGAACCGGTCTTTAAAAAATACATGAAATAATTAGTTTTTAATAAAAAGCTATTTTTTAGATTTAAAGCCATGATTCCAAACCAATAGAGACAAAATATGCAAGGTTTTCTCATCTATATACCATGTAAACGTGAATATAATGTAAAGACGAAAATTTGAAGCAGAAACTAGAGTTCCTTGCAAACTTGTCGAAGAAATCACTCAAAGCGATTGGTGGTGGTTCACTGCAGTCTGGCGGGATGATCCTCTGTGAAAAGCAATATGGATTTCCTGGTCTTCCCGAAGATCCAACAAGCCAGCTTCTTGACTGGGGTTTCCCTGCAACACCAAATATTGCCCAGCATCCATCGTACCATAAAAATCCTTCCGTGTAAGGCTCCGGAAAGCCTTTGGAAACCCCATGCCATCACAGGGAAGAGTAAAACATATATGCAACAATGGAGAGATCCATGCTTTCAGGGAAGAGTTTCCTTCTTATATATTGACCACGCACCAGGTTGAAAGGACCTAAATCATTCTTTATTCATGATTCTCTAAATCATCTGTTTTTTGGTATTGATAAAAATTTTCTTTGTATTTGCCTAGACAAGCTGAGGTCCATACATTACCACCATTACGACTATGATGCACCTATTGACGAATATGGTAGGCAAGAGTTAGTGATGCCAGACTTTGTTCTGCAATTAAAGAGTGTGTGGCGTCTAGGAACCCCCATCCCCCACTTATTTTTTTCTTCTTCTTATTGAAAAATCTGCCCCCTGGGTTGCAATGAGCATTGCAAAACAAGTATGCTTCAATTATCCTTCCACAATCAGAAAGTTAGGAACTTTTGTAAGTCCGTATTTGTATTTTCTCCTTTTATTTGAAACAATTTTGTACTCCGTAA
Source organism: Pinus taeda (assembly GCA_000404065.3). Lineage (NCBI taxonomy): Eukaryota > Viridiplantae > Streptophyta > Pinopsida > Pinales > Pinaceae > Pinus > Pinus taeda. Next base: position 146,690 of record APFE031356016.1, on the reverse strand, counting down.
CCATTGAAGTGTATACTTTGATATAGGATTGACTTAATGGATATACAAGAACTTAGATCAGAGATTATTCTAAATGGGAGTTTACATTCCACTCAAATTGTTTTTGTTGAAATGGCTTGAACCATCAACAACATAACCACAAGTTTAAGATAACAAGTTATAAATCTCAACTTTGTTTTTGTTAAAATGGTTTGAATCATCAACAACATAACCACAAGTTTAAGATAATAAGGTATAAATCTCAACTTTGTTAGGACTTTGATTCTGTACTTTATCAATAAAGTGTAAAAATCAATGAAGATGATCTATTAGACAATAGAACCCAGTTTATGATAAAAAATAAACACTAGTAAAGAAACAAAATTACATAAAATGTTGACTTATTTCTTCTATATTATTATTTCTTATATCATTGCCTTACGACGTTTTCTTTGCAACATGTGGTGCAAATGCTAGTTGCTTCCATAGGGAAATTCAATTGATGTTTTCACACACCTTTTATACTCATTAGTGCTCACTACATTGTTCTTGAACCTATTGTTTCAATTGGCTACATTCTTATAAAGAGTAGCGTTGTTACAAGTAAACACAAGTGGTAATGATCTCATAAGCCAACATGAGAACATAAAAACCTTAAATTGAACCCATTTTGGTTCTAATAATTTCCTAGGATCATTCCCCTTGGGAATATCTTTGGGTGCTTGATAATTTGATGAGCAGATATGGGTAATTCCAAGTAGCGTGGTTTTCCTTGAATAACGGTGATAAGTTAACTAATAATGATTGTTCTAATTGTTGATTTGATAGCTAAATTATGATAAATTTTCCCAATATATTAAAAAAAATGAGTTATCTTTAGTGCGACTTTTTGGAAGCTTTTCTAGTGGATTTTTCTGGTCTAATTTTTCTAAAATCGGCAGGAATTCATTGAAATCACAAGTTTGATGGGTAACCCTTGCACAATAGAAGTGCCCTAGGGATTTTTCAGGCTGTTAAATCCATATATATAGTTAGAAAACTAGTTTAAATCAAACAAATCAAAATTTTACCACAAATTTTTCGGCTAAAGTTCGACATCGCAAACTTCAAAAAATCGCAAAAAAACAATTCCAAAAATAAAACTTTAAAAACAAAATATTATTTTAAATTATATACTTAATTGAGAAAGGTATGGCATGATTTGATATTTGGGACCCTCAAATTGGAAAAAGTTTCCCTCTGTTCACTTAATATATTTTAAAAGTTATTTTTTTTGTTTCGTTGTTTTTAATAAATTAAAATTAAAACTAAATTGTTTTTTCAAAAATTAAATTAAGAGTTAATCCAGCGAAATTCATGTATTCTTACAAATATGGCAACTACATAAACCAGCGAAGTACATGCTCTTTGGGTCAACGGACATTGGGAATTCCATCAAGTAAGAACGTAGGCACGTTTATAGGATTAATTTTTGGATTATATATGTATGTTTAGTTAAAATGTGGTATTAAAAGCAAAGTTTAAACTTTTTAGAGTATAAAATTGGTTAAGGATCTAGCTTGAATTTGTTATAATGATAAACTTATTAAGATTTCAACAAATTATTTATGAAATTTGAATTTAAATGAGAAGAATAACAATTATTTCTCTTGACAACTGAAACTAAACTCAATCAATTTTTTCTCTACATAATGACGCTATTATGTGTGTTTATTTTGAAATAGGGTTTCTGGAGTTTTAATTTAATTATTAATAATTATTAGGTGGATGGTAGGGATTTAATTTCCACTAAATATTCTTAACAGTAGTCACAGATCAAATATAGAGATTTATCTCAAAAATAGTTGTGACCTTTCAATATTGTTAATTAAATTGATTAATTAAAAAAATGCCATGTGAACAAGTATCATATGAAATAAGTTATGGTTTTTTGGGCATGTGGTGATTATAAGTCATGATATTGGCCCATAGTATTGTAACAAAACCTATTTACGTTGAGAATCTCATGGTTAAGTGGGGGTGCATCTCTATGGTTAAGAATCTTGTTACATGCTTTTTTAAATATAAATATATTTAATTCATGTATTAGTTATTTTTATTACTAGGGTAGCCATATAAATCAAACAACTAAACATTAAAACACTTCATCATACATCTCATATTGCCAAGATTAAAAGAATAATCATATAAATTAACAAAATTACAATTTTATTTTAAAACAATATAAATTAAATGGTTGGTAAATGCCCATAGCCAGCAATTCACGAGTAAACATCAAAACACTTCACAATACATCTCACATTGTTAAAAAATAAAATAAAAAATCATACAAATTAACTAAATTATAACTTTATTTTATATTATTATTATTGTTGTTGTTGTTGTTTTGTGGGGTAAATATTTTATTTCCTTCTAAAAAGGAATGTACATGAAAATATTGAAAATTTTAGGTGAGTTTGTCACTAGGGAGAACTGATCATAACCAAAATTGTACTCTCCGTAGAGAGGCATATGATATCAAATTGTTTATGAGTTCAAAATTGACAATACAAAAATTGAAATGCGGGCTTTTTTAGCCTTGGAAATAAATAGAGGAAATAAGAAATGAAGTAACAAGGGACATAACAAGAGACTAGGTGGAGGGGTTTGAATTAGTAGCTATGACTTGAATGGGATCCTTGTTGTCACCTTCAGTGCCTCCAACAGGGGGAGGGATGCCAAGGTTCCACTCTATGTACTCTAGCCATTGATCTAGGTCCTTCATGTGGCGATGCAAGTGTTCCATGGAGTGGAAGAGATCTGTCTGATGCCCATACATGTCCAAAAGAACCCTAGCTAAAAGGAATATCATATGCCAATACAAATCCATTGCATGCATGTACTAGTTGAAGCACCCATGTGTATGCTTAATGTCCAGCACCTAATCTGCCAGCTTGGCTAGAACCTTGGTATCCGAGAGGTGGTGCCTTTGGGAAGTCACCTCTCTCAGCATGGGTGAGCTTGTCCTAGATGGGGCTTGTGGTAATCTATCTGAATTGGGCAGCAGTTTCCTCCAATTAATGATGTGTACACCTGTTACTATGACTGTCTCATTCCTGGTAATACGGTACTCCCCTGCGAACATGGACACATTGATAGGGCATGATGAGATAATAAAAGAGAGAACAAGGCCAAAGAGATGGAACAAGGATGTTAAGGGGTCGACAAAGATGCATGCGTAGGAGAATTAGGGGAATAAGACAGATCCTAGAATATGGCTAGGACGAGAGGGAAAGATAAAATGCTGACAGAAGAGAAGAGAGGGGAATCGACCAAGAAATGTGTTAGGAGGGAGACTCATTACCAAAGAAAGAGAGCCACACGGGGGAGAGAGAATCCCAGAGAAGTGGTAAGGAAGCCACCAAGGCACTAACATTGGGCAACCATAGGGGCTGGCAAACCAAACAAAGACAAAATGCAAGGAGAAGCAAGAAAAGAATCAAAGCAAAAGAGGTTAGACTAAGTTCAAAGAGGAGGTTAATAGATAGGTGAAAACCAATTCATAGTGACAAAATGCAAGTTTGTCTAGTGGCATGAGCTACCACATAACTACCATAACCATACACACAATGAGAACTGAGCGTGTATGCAACAAAGTGCCCAATGAACTTGCAAGGAAAAGTGGTAGCTTGTTGGAACAAAGCCCTTGAGTGTTCTAGTAGTCATTTACTACAAAACTGTGGTCTAAATTGGTAATGTGAGGGCTTTCCTCACTAGGTTTTCTAAGGTGAACTAGAAACTGCAAGTCCTCGCTAGTTAGTTTTTTAGGAAGATAAAATGATAGAGGAGCCCAATAATATATTGCAATCGTTGAAGCTTGGTTATGGAGCATAAATCTCTGACTATCGGTGTCATTATAAATGCGAAATTCTTGAACCAAATATAGAATTTCCATGCTCGACATTATCTCAAAATGATGCTTCACACGAGAGAAGCTTGGGCATATAGATTAGAGAGTCATATGGCAATTGAGGTAGATTTGAGTGGTGTGTGAAGTGCAAATATATTCAATTACCATGGTAAATGTTTGCAAGTGACGTCTCCTCAAATTTATTCAATTTTTTAACAACTTCTATGGGGGCATCATCCCTCAGTCTCTTGGCCAGGTTGTACAACGAAATCTGTCCACCCCCCCAAACTTTTTTCTTAGAAAGCACCCTGTCCAATCTTTTTTTTTTTGTAAATTAAAGCACTTTATATGGCCGAGAAGGTTTTTGTTATCTCCTAGGGATACAAGTGCATCCATAATCCAAAATTCTCGATTTATCTTAAAGTACAAAAAAGGCCATCCAACTAGTCCCAGGTTACAAAAAGGACCATCATACAAGTTAAACATAACAAAGCATTAAAAGATTATAAATAGATTAGCAAACATGAACATCATCAGAGAAAGAGAAAGAGATGGGAGTAGAGTCCCTAACACTCGATCCAGGAGGTGCAATAGTATTCGAATCACAATGAAGGTGCCCTTCCACATGGGCCAACCTGGAGTTGAGTCTATCCAAGATGAAGCGTTGGTTCTTCAACATCTTCTTAATGTCCTCCAAAGTTGGAAACACATTATGCCTCTCCATTTGTTTATATTTCAAGACTAGGCCAAGCATAGTCTTCATTTGCTAGTGTGTACCGACATAATTAAGATATTTTCCGTCCCCTGGTGTGACCGAGATCCAAAACCCAACAAGAAAACTCATCCAGAATCTCAAAGTTTGAGTGGCATTGTCTTTCCACTTGATCTAGGAGGATCCAAAAAGGCTCAAATTTTGAAGTCCTCAAATCTTAGAAAAATTAACACCAAGTTGTATATCTTGTCGAGATGATTCCAATGGGGCGAATGACACCTCAATTCGAGTCAGTATGACAAAGTTATGCTCATCTAAAGTTTGGCACAAATAATAATAAAAAAATCTGTGTAGGTGGGACCCACAGGGTGCCATGTGGCACTCCCACAGGCTGCCACATGGCAACCCAATTAACAAGTACAATCAGTAGATGGGGGACCCACAACTGATGTGTAATAACCCTGGTGAAAATTCCATGTAATAAAAGTTAATAAAGGAAAAATAATAACCACGGTTGATGGGACACGTATTCCAAGTTGAATGTTGGGCAAAAACATAGTGATGTGGATCACTGGTGATTGATTAATGGCTAAGGAAATTGGCAAAGGAAATGGAAAAATCTTTGGAAAGCAAAATGACATTTTTGGCATATTTATTTATGAAAACAATGCAAATTAGGAGAAAAGGGAGGTGAAAGGTCACAGGTTGCATTTGTGGAGGAAAATGAAGGAAAATAATGGAAAATGAAGAAAATAGAGGCCTCATTAATAAAAAATCTTATGAGGATTAGTTCACGGACCTTTTTTCAATTCAGTTTTGGAGCTCTCTCTATTCTCTCTCTCTCATACTCTTTGACACTTAGAATTTCTTGGAGCACTCTTGGAGGAGTGTGGCACACTTGGAGTTTTGGAGCAAGAAGGAAAAGGAAGAGTACGAAAGTGCAAGAGGACATCGGTATCAATAGCTGCAACGAGTTTTGCTTGCAAGTATCGAGTTGCATGTATGTTTTCCTCACTAGTTTTGGCATGCATGGTATATGCATGTGGTTCATTGGTCATGATCTGTCATTGGCATGTAGGATTTCCTAGATTGACAATGGGTTTGCCTAGCCTTGCCATTTCCTAGATAGCCATGGTGTTGTGGGTTCATTTCCTTATCTTTTTGGTTGGTTCTCTTGTTTCCTTTAGCATGGGTTGAGTTACTAGTTTATGGAGCCTTGGTTGGACAAACACTCTGGAGCCCTATATGAGCTGTGGGTTGAGTTACTAGTCCTGGAGCCTTGGTTGGAAAAACGTTGTGGATCCCTTGGTGGGTTAGTTACTAGTCCCAGAGCCATGGTTGGACAAATGCTCTAGAGCCATGTATCAGTTGTGGGTTGAGTTACTAGTCTTGGAGCCTTGGTTGGAACAAACGCTCTAGAGCCCTGAAAGGTTTGGTTAAAGAAAAATCTGGTGATGGTTTTGTGATTTCTGACCATGAGGTGGAATCACTCTTTGATGAGTTTAGGTGGTTTGGCCTCTAGAAGCCTTGGATGATTTTGATTGATGTGTTTTATGAGATCCCACATTGATCCAGATCTCTTCAGCTACAAGAATTAACCAAGATCTTTTACTTCTGTGATGTTCGCAAAATTGCATATGAAAGAGCATGATATACCACATGTGCATAGTATAAAGAAGATGAAACATAAATACAACCATCAAATCACAACACATAAACACATTGATAACGGAGTTCACCTCGTGTGGGTCATGTCTCCGAGCTCTGGTGTCAAGAGTGGGGAGGCCTCTTCATTAAATGTTGCAAATGATGATGATGTACATGGTATGTTCTTTTTCATTACAAGGATAATTCCCTCAACCAGAGTGGCATGTCTCTCCACGAGACATTCTCAGGAACTCTCACTCATATGGGCAAATTCCCTCAACAAGAGTGACACGTCTCTCCACGAGATGTCCTAAACGAACTCTCACTCAAATGGGTCTTGCTTCAACATGACAAGCCAATAAAATCTCACATTATGGGCATACAAGTATCCCTCAACATAATGGTAATTAGGGATCTCAACAACAAAAACATCATCTCAGGAAATCAAAAGAAAGCATGACATAATTACATCATATACCTCCACTTTGGGGGATGGCCGAAAAATGCAAAGCTAAGCTGCTGAAACTGACACCACCACCGAATTCGTGGCGTGAAATCGTGTTAAACGACTATAAAATTTGCCCCTTTCTGACACCATCAAATTCCACACTCTTAGGAATCTTGAAGATTCCCCTAAAGCTTCCTTCTTGAAGATGGTCGAGAAATCCACTACTTGAATGAAGATTCTGAGCACACCACTGCACTCCTTGTAATAGTTTGTGAAAAATGGCTATAAAGTTGGCATCATTTTGCCTCGGTAAAAAATCAGTCTCCAAGAGAATCTTTTAGATTCCACAAGATTCTCCAAAGATTCATTGATGCTAGAAACCTGAATTTCTACTACTCAGATGGGGAAACAGACCACACGGTTGGAATCCTAGTGAGAAAATGTGCAAAAATGTCTATCAACTTGTCAAATTTCAACATTGGCATCTCTGGCCTTCTAAGGGAATATTTTTGACATCTTTGCAGATCCATCACTCATGGTTCCACTCCACTCTCCACTGTCGAGCTCGTCCACTGGGAAAATGAGCAAGTTTAAATATATCATGGGGTCAACAAATTTAATAAGGTATGGCCCTATGGGTCATTGGTGGAGGCTGAGATTAGGTCAGCAAAGGTTGGAGGTTTTAATCCCCACCCGACCTGAAATATACATTACCTAACATTTTTTATTGGTGGTCAAACCGTTGCAACTAACGGTGGTTATGTTGGATGTTGGTTCGTGTTATTGGAGTGTGGGGCCGACACAAGTTCAAGCCCCGCCGACCCTGCAGCCTGCCACCCTAATTTTATTGTTTTAAACAAACTGTTAAAAGTATTTGACCGATTTTTAAGGGATATTAGACAAATTAAGTAGGCAACAAATTCGCCTATTCCAGTGGTCATATTCTATGCGCCAGGTCGCAGCCAAATTGTTGCCTTGTTAAGACTGCCACTGGGCCAAGTTTGACATGAACTTTGACCAGCTATAACTTGAGCATACTAACTCATATTTGAGTGTTGTTCATACCATTGGAATTAGGGCGATGAGCACTATGATCTAGTCCTAGTTTGAGCGAAATCCAAGGAATTTTAATTTTGATCTTTTCCACATCCACTGCTGAATTCTGAGTGTGTTTGGAGCCAACTGGATCATTCCTCCCCACTAAGGATATTTTGGTCCTCCAAAAGCATGACCATAATATGCAACTCTGTCGTTATATTGTTTGCACCACAAGTGTCCTGGAAGGTCACACTTCCTTCTCCTTCACCCAATTTCATGACCAAACATGACCCAGGCATCCCCATACTTTCCAAGAGTTTATAAGACACACTCTTTCATCAAGTTTACAAGAATAGAAACCAATAACCCAACTATCAGTAGAACACCAAAACATCATCGTTTCTTTAATAAGTGATGGAAAACACATAATCACTTTTATAATTTAAATTGCAACACATGATTTACAAAATATGGCCATGACAAGCTACCATATTTAGCAAAACCATCTTTTACTCAACAAAGTTAATCATGAGGAATGTGGCAGAGTTACTTGTTGAACACCTTCACCAGCTGGTTTCTGCACAGGCGCTTTGTCCTTATGAAACTGCTTTGGATGGAGCCTCCAACATGTGGCTCTTTGATGACTACCTCTATTGAAATGACTGCAAAAAGTCTTCTTCCTCTAGACCTACTTAACCTTCTTCTTTCCATGATGTGGAAAAGGCCTTTCACTCCTCATCCTCTTTCTTGCTGCCATTCTCTTCCAACACTCAACGACCACATGGTTATGTAAACCACAAAAACTACATAGTTTTTTATGCCATGATTTTTGTTCATCATTAACATGCTTGTAATCAAAATGAACTTTAGAATACTCAAACTTGTTATACCTATGTCAACTGTCTCTGGTATAATTCCTGGCGATGAGATCTTGCCTTTGATCTTCCTCTGCTATGTGCGTTGTCATGGGAGGATTGTGATGTGTTCCAATCATCCTCTTTCTTTGATGGCTTCGACAATGTCTTGGAAGCTTCTGATACCTTTGAGCACTCTCTTTCAATGTATCCCGAACCTACAAATCGAGGTCTTTGTACAACCTCCAATGGTTGAGTCATGCCTTGGCCATTAACACCAAGTCCTCCTCTTTTATACCCCATCTTGGTAAGGAGTCTCATGCCAATTCCTGAAATGGGTATGTCCATGTTTCCAATAGAAATAGTGTCATGTGAAAATGAAACTAAAGAATGATCAACATTGTTTACCTCAACCGTCGATTCTGAAACAGGTGATGATGGCTTCATTAAGCCTTCATTGTGCTTCAACTCTTCCAAGGTCTCTTCCGTGGCTCGTATTTGAAGCTGCAACCTCCGTGTCTCCTATTTTTCTTATCATAGAAGTCTCCTCAATTCAACATTATCTGCTTGAAGGCTTTGATTGATCTCCTCATCTGAATGATGAGAGGACGATGAAGAAGATGAGTGTACACTCGAGGGCGTAGATGGAGAATCATCCTCTGCTCTTTCTTTCTCTTGTTGCTCTCTTGCCATCTTCTCCTCATAATCTGCATAAATTATGTCTACCATTTTTTACAGCATGTGGAAGGCCTCATAGAGATCTCTATCATCCTCCAGTTTCTTTCTTGTTGCACGTTCAATCGTTCACACTCGCAATTCACATCAACGAGAAGCCCACTCTGATACCAAACTTAATCCAGTTGTCTTTAGCTATCAGAATTATCCAAGGTCTTTTACTTCTGTGATGTTAGGATAATTGCATATGAAAGATCATGATATACCACATGTGCATACTATAACTAAGATGAAACATAAAGAAAACCATCAAATCACATGACACAAACACATTGATAACTAAATTCACATAGTGTGGGTTATGTCTTAGGGACCTAATGTCAAGAGTGGGGAGGTTGGTTCATTAAACACTGCAAATGATGATGATGTACATGGTAGGTTCTTTGTCATTACAAGGATAATTGCCTCAACTAGAGTGGCATGTCTCTCCACGAGACGTTCTCAGGAACTCTCACTCATATGGGAAAATTCCCTCAACAAGAGTGGCATGTCTCTCCACAATACGTCCTATAAGAACTCTCACTCAAATGGGTCTTCCTTCAGCATGACAAGCTAATAAAATCTCACATGATATGGCATACAAGTATCCCTCAACATAATGGTAATCAGGGATTTCAACAACAAAAACATCATCTCATGAAATCAAAAGAAAGCATGACATAATCGCATCATATACGTCCACTTTCAGGGATGATCGAAAAATTAAAGCTCAGCTGCTGAGATGAACACCAGAGCTAAATTCGTGGTGCAAAATTGTTTCAAACGACTATAAACTTTTCCCCTTTTTGACACTGTTAAATTCTGGACCCTCGAGAATCTTGAAGATTACCCCAAAGGTTCCTTCCTGAAGATGGCCGAAAAATTCTCTTCTCAGATTAAGATTCTGAGCACACCATTGCACTCACTACACAAATTCTGTGAAAAATGGCTATAAAGTTGGTATCATTTGGATTCCAGGAGATTCTCCAAAGATTCCTTGCTGCTGGACACCTAAATTTCTGCTACTCAGATGGGAAAAAAGACCACACGGTTGGACTCCTGGCGAGAAAATGTGCAAAGATGACTATCAACTTGTAAAATTCTAACACTGGCACCTCTGGACCTCTAAGGGAATCTTTTTAGCATCTTTGCAGATCCATCACTCATGGTTTCATTGTGTCTGCAACTCATGGTTCCACTCTGCTCTCCACCGTTGGGCTCGTTTGTTGGGCAAATGAGCGAGTTCAAATATATCATGAGGTCAACGTATTTAATAAGGTATGAACCTATGGGTCGTTGGTGGAGGCCGAGATTAGGTCCGCAAAGGTTGGAGGTTCCAACCCCCGCTCGACCCGAAATATATATTGGCTAACATTTTTTGTTGGCGGTCAAACCATTGCAACCAGCAACAATTATGTTGGATGTTGGTTTGTGTTGTATTGGAGTGTGGGGTCGTCGGTCAACGCAGGTTCAAGCCTCGACAACCCCATTATATGGTGGTTGCGTATTAATTTGGTTGTGGGCCTTTATATGTGATGTGGGGTGACGGGTGGCAGGGTTTGACTGACTGCCACCCATTTAACATATATTAATACGACCTTGCGGGGGTGGCAACGTGCCTCCATGAATTTTTGTTTTGTTTTGTTTTTATTTAAAACAAACGTTAAAAATATTTTACCGGTTTTTAAGGGATATTAGGAAAATTAAGTAGGCAAAAACTTTTCCCGTTTTAGTGGCCAGACTCAGTGCACCGGGTCGCTGCAAAATTGTTGCCTTGTTAATACTGCCACTTGGCCAAGTTTGACTTGAAATTTGACCAACTATAACTTGAGCCTACAAACTCAGATTTGAGTGTCACCGTTGGAATCAGAGTGACGAGCACTACGATCTGGTCCTAGTTTGGGTGAAATTCGATGACTCAAATTTTAAACTTTTCTACATCCACTACTGAATTCTGAGTGTGTTTGGAGCCACCCGGATCACACATTCATGCTTGGAATATGGAATAGGGGTGTCTGGTTGAAGAGAGATTTGGCTCAACCATGTCTATGGTCGGGTGATTTGTGGAAGTCCCAAACTTGGCTATCCTTTGCATCATTAATATGAGGTTATTTCTCCTTGTTATTTCATATGTAAATTTCTAGGTTTATATGTGGATTATATGGCTGAGGTATCCTTGATATTTCTGTTGTTATTATGTTGGTTATGAGCATGTATTATGACAGTGGCTACGTATGGCTCTCATCATGTTTTTACTTGTAAATGAATGTACAATGTATCTATGGCATAATAGATGAAATGATAGCTAATGTGTTGAGGCATCGATGCTTCTTACAGATTCTCAAATAAGTATGAGACCCCTATGCTCAAATATGTTGTTTAAACTTGTAGATTACATATTTGTGACATGTTTGATGAAATTCCTGTCATGGCTAGTAGGGGCCCAGTATGGCTAATAGGGACCCAGTATAGTCATTGTTCAAGTAATTGCATTTGTATCATTGTTTTGTTGCTATCTTTCAGTTTTGAAAGTGTCATTTAGTTCTAAGTAGTGACCTGGGCTTAGGGCCTAAAAAAATTGGCTCAAATCCCAGAGATGTAGGCATGACACTGGGTAGAATAGTCCCCATGCGCATGCATACCCATGTTGTGGGAGCATATGGAGCCTCCTGGACGCATGCTTTTCCATATCAAGGGAGCGTTTGGGGGTTTAATGGTCTAAAAACTCAGTGGGACCCAGAGGCTGGTTACCTGATTGGTTGGGATCGCTCCTGGGAGTTTTGTTGTTGATGTGGAAGGTTTATATGGAGTTGATAATGTCAGTTCCAGTTCCTTAACTAACACATACCAGTTGAATCATATCATAGTAACTTCTTGTCACATGTTTACATCGGTTAGCAGGTTACCTGGGTAGATGTGGGAGGAAGGTGTTAGAGAGTGGTACAAGGGCATGGTTCACCGCTTGGGCTAGATGGGTTCTGTGTTGGTCATGCGTTCATGTCGGTTGCATATGTGTTGCTTGTGTTGCAAGACCATGTGCTTGCTGCATTTGTATGGTATGGGTTATGGTTGCAGTAAGGTCGCCATGGGAAGTTGATGGTGTTGTTGTGGAGCGTGTCGTCATAAGTGTATGGTTGATTATGCATTGCTTATGCATGTTAGTATTCACCTGTGGTCAAGTGTACAATGATGTGGTGGTTGTTGTCATGCATGAGGTCATGGTATGTGTCATTGATATGATCACACATCGATGACTAGAATCTAGCTAAAATGACGGTTATATGATTATGCGTTATATTTTTATATGTTGTCATGATTATGTCATACATGTATTACATTGATTTGTTGATCTTGTAGATGAGGTATCCTCCTTGAATTATGCTAAGGTATGTTGGTTTATTGTGATTTGATTTAGTTGACATGATATACCTTGCAGGAAGAATATCAAAGATGAATAGCAAGATGGTAGACTACAGTTCCCCAGACTCTCCCTATGGATCATATGAGCAATGTGGTGTTGGGCACTCTTCTATTTTGGCAGACACATTGAGAATCTTAAAGGAAGAAATAAGGAGTTGTAAGGCAGACAACAACAAAATCATACAGGCACAGGAGAAACAAGCATAGGTAAATATAGTGATACTTATTTTGTCAGAATTGCAGTGACATGGACCAATTCGAATCAGCCATGAGTAGGAGGAGAAAACTAATGGGGCATATGGAAGTAGGTCTCATGGTGAGCAAAGGTCAGATATATATGACACGGTTAGAGATGGAAGATTATTAAATACTCTGGATAGGAAAGGTGATAGACACAGGTACTATTCTAGTTCTAGTTCTCACATGCTTGATGATCAACATCGTTATCATCCTTATAGGAGGAGTGACAAGGGATATTTTTCGGATGAGTTTAAGAAAGAAAAGACACCTATATTTGATGGAGAGATGAAGAAATCATAGGATGTAGAGGCATGAGTGCTTGGTATGAGGAAATTCTTCAGGTTGCATGATTATTCAGAGAACATGAAAGCCAGAATAACTAAATTCAGTCTCAAAGGTAAAGCATATATTTGGTGGGAAGATGTGAAGAATGTCAGAGGTATTCATGAGGAGGACTTTACTTGGAATGAGTTTGAGAGACTATTCAAGAAGAAGTACCTATCGAAGAGATTTTTTGATGACACGGAAAAACAATTCTATGATCTAAAGATGGGATTGACGACAGATGAGGAGTACACTAGGAGGTTCTTGGAGCTACTGAGGTATGTGCCTTACCTCAAGGAGGAGAAGGCCAAGATTCAAAGATTCACTAGTGGGTTACCAATTGCATTCAAAGACAAGATTGAGTTTGATGAGCTTAGCTCATTGAAGGAGGTCATCCGGAAGCTAAAACATTGCTATGAGCAATCAAAGTGTAGATATGAGACTAAGCCAAACTTGAAAGATAATGCAAGGAACAAAGGAAAATGGGACAATAAGTGAGCAATACCTCAGGATACAAGTAATAAAGAGTACGTGACGTCATTTAATAAGTTCAATGCATCTGAAAGAGGACATGGAATTCGAGTTGAGGAGTAGAATAAGGAGCCTGTGAAGTGTTGGACACTTGGAGGAGAACATCATAGGAGAGATTGTCCATAGTATCAGGGTGGTAGACTGCATACCTACAATACTCAGAAGGCATAAATAGTGGGAGATGTTGGAAAGAGTATTCCTAGGATCTATGCAGTGTTGAATAATAGACATGTAGATCATCAGGCATCTATCATTGAGATGGATGGTAAGCTTTGTGATCAAGTTGTTTCTATTTTGATTGACCCTATATCTAATTATAGTTATGTTAATCCTGACCTAGTGGATACATGTGGTTTGAATAAAGAAGTGCATGTAGAGTCTTAGTTAGTGCAGTTGGCTACAGGTACTAAGAAGAGAGTTCATCATTGGGTAAGAGCTTGTACATTTGATTTGATTGGTATGCCTACCTCAACGCATTTGATTACTGTTGGGATCATACAGTATGTTGTTGGGCATGTATTGGTTGTACCTTCATAGAACCAAGGTGGATTGTTATGACAAAGCCATTGAGTGTTTGGATGACAATGGGAAACAAAGAGTCTTGCAGGGTAAGAAGAAAGCAATATCAGTTAGAATGGTGACAACTATGTAGGTCGAGTGTAGTCGCAGGAAAGGGTGTGTGTTATTTGTAGTGCACATTTCTAGTGACAAAGGTAAGGGAGTTGAGGATGCAGGTGTTTTGAGCAGGTACCCAGTTCTACAACAGTTTCAGGATGTATTTCCAACAGATGTTTCAGAGTTTCCACCTCATAGGGAGGTAGACTTTTCAATTGAGTTTGTGCGAGGGGCAACTCCGGCATCAAAGACACCTTATAAGATGAGTACACTTGAGTTGGTAGAGTTGAAGCTGTAGTTGAAGGAAATGTTTGACAAGGGATACATTAGGCCAAGTGTATCACCATGGGGCACAACAATATTGTTTGTGAAAAAGAATATGGTTCTCTAAGGTTGTGCATTAATTAAAGGCAGTTGAACAAAGTTACGATCAAGAACAGGTAGCCATTACCAAGGATTGATGGCTTGTTCGATTAGTTGAAGGGAGCAACAATGTTCTCGAAGATTGATCTGAGATCTGGATATCATCAGGTACACATTAAAGAAGAGGACATCTACAAGATATATTTCCAGACCATGTATGGGCATCATGAGTTTGTTGTAGTTCCATTTGGTTTAACTAATGCTCCAGCTACCTTTATGTGCTTAATGAATAGTGTTTGGCATCCGTATTTGGACCAATTTGTTATTGTGTTCATCGATGATGTATTGGTATATTCAACAATGAAGAAGAGCATGCTGAGATTTTAACATCATCGCTGAGATTGTTGAGAGAGCATCAATTGTATGCTAAGATCAACAAGTGCAATTCCTTTCAGACTGAGGTACACTATTTGGGACATGTGGTTTCCAAGGATGGCATAACAGTGGACCAAAAAAAGTAAGAGCTATCATGGAGTGGGTAGCTCCTTGGAATGTGGATGAGGTGAGATATTTCATGGGATTAGCATGTTATTACAGGAGGTTCATTAGGAAATTTTCACAGATTGCTTATCCTATCACATCATTATAGAGGAAAGGTAAGAAGTTTGAATGGGCAGAGGAGCGTGCGGTCAGTTTTGAGTAGCTCAAGAAATTGTTGACACATGCACCAGCGTTAAAGATTGCAAATCCGGACAAAGAGTTTGTAGTATGTACAAATTGTTGCAAGAGAGCACTTGGTGGAGTCCTTATGCAAAATAGATAGGTGGTATACTATGAGTCACGTAAACTGAATGAGAATGAGTAGAACTACCTGACACATGATCTTGAGTTGGTAGCGATCATACATGCATTGAATATGTGGAGGGACTATCTTCTTGGCATGAGGTTTGTATTGATGAGTGATCACAATGGGTTCTGACATCTATTTGACCAATCGAATCTGAATGGCAGGAAGGCTCGATGGTTGGCTATAATCAGTGAGTTCGATTTTGAGATCAGGGATATCAAAGGTAAAGAGAACAGTAGTAGATGCTCTTAGCAAGTGGATATAGGAAATCACGTAGCAGCTAGATCTCCTATGGGACGGATTTACAGGATAGGATCTTGCAGGCAGGTCAGCACGATGACATGTATATGGAGATTGTGCACAAGCTGCAACAGAGTACATGTATAAGTATAGGTATTCGTGCATGTATATATACATGTAGTGGTACAGGTACAAGTACAAGTAGTGGTACAGGTACATGTACAGATGCAGGTGCACAAGATGTGGACTATTGTCTCATGGCAGATGGATTGGTTAGATATAGGGACAGGATATATGTTCTAGATAGCAGTGAGCTCAAGAAGGTGATCTTGAGGGAGTTTCATGCGAAACCATATTCATGTCACCTAGGCTATTAGAAGACGCTAACACAATGAAGGAATTATATTATTGGCCGAATTTGAAGAGAGATGTAGTGGAGTTTGTGGCTAGGTGCTTGGATTGTCAACATGTGAAGGCAGAGTGTAAGCATCCAGGTGGACTGCTACAGTCGATGCTGATTCCATAGTGGAAATGAGAAGTCATTTCTATGGAATTTAACACAGGTTTGCCAAGGATAGTGAGACAACATGATTCCATCATGGTAATGGTGGACAGGTTGACAAAGGTAACACATTTCATTCCAGTGAAGTCTACATTCTCAATGAGTGATGTAGCACAAGTCTTCATCAAGGATGTGGTCAGATTGCATGGAGTTTTGAAGAAGATTGTGTCAGACTGGGATGTGAAGTTCACTTCCAAGTTTTGGAAGGAGTTATTTGCAGGTTTGGGCACAAAGTTGTCCTTCAGTGCAAATTATCATCCATAGACATAGGACAGACAAAGAGGGTCAATAGGATATTGAAGGACATGTTGAGGATCTATATGATTTATACACGATGGAAGTGGGAAGAGTACCTTCCACTGGTAGAGTTTTCTTATAAAAATGGGTATCAAGAATCCTTGAGGATGATTTCGTTTGAGGCATTGTATGGGTGGAGTTGTAATACTCCCATCAGTTGGAGTTATCCAGTTAACAAGGTGTTGATTGGACTGGACATGTTGGCAGACATGGAGTGGAAAATGCAGGTAATCAAGAAGAATTTGAAAGCAACACAAGATAGGCAAAAGAGCTACACATGTTAGAATAGATTGTTTAAGGAGGTCTAGGTTGGGGAATAAGTGTACTTGCACATCAAAATGAAGAAGAACTCCTTGCAGATTGGATCATGTGCCAAGTTATCACCTCATTCTATTGCCCTTTTAGGATTATTGAAAGGATTGGGCTAGTAGCATATCGACTTGCACTACCTGCGACAGTGAAAGTCCATGATATTTTCCACGTGTCATTGCTTAAGAAGTATGTTAAATATGTTGATCATGTGATTGATTGGTACGTATTGCAGGTGGAGCGAGAAGGAGAATTCTAGCCAGAACCATAGTGCAATTTGCAGAGAAAGATGCTCATGATCCGGAACCAAGCAATCAAGCAGGTTAAAGTGAAATGGAAGCACTTTGGGCCAGATGAAGCTACATGGGAGATGGCGGATCAGATGCGAGCTATATATCCTTCCTTATTTGCTGGTTGAGAAGATGTTTTGGTATATGTCTTTGGTATTTGTTTTGGTACATGTTTTGGTGATGTTTGGTATATGTATATATGTATATGGATGTAAATACTGCCATGAGCTATGTTATAAAGCTCCAATAAGCGGCATGGGTGTCATGTCATTATGTTGTTATACTTGTTATGTTGTTATGTTGGTTTGCTTCTCAGTAGGATGATCATTGTAAATACTGCAACGAGCTAAGTTATAAAGCTCCATGGGCAATATGTTTTGGTTATAATGACCTTGTTCGTTGTAGGTGTTGTTGAACACCGAGGATGGTGTTTCCCCAAGGGGGAGGGTCCTGTAACATCCCTGGTAAAAATTCCATGTAATAAAAGTTAATAAAGGCAAAATAATAACCACGATTAATGGGACACGTATTCCAAGCTGAATGTTGGGAAAAAACATAGTGATTGGGATCACTTGTGATTGATTAATGGCTAAAGAAATTGGAAAAGACAATTGCAAAGGCTTTGGAAAGGTAAAATGGCATTTTTGGCATATTTATTTATGAAAATAATATAAATTAGGAGAAAAAGGAGGTGAAAGGTCATAGGTTTCATGTGAGAAGGAAAATGAAGAAAATAGAGGCCTCATTAATAAAAAGGCTTCCGAGGACCAGTTCATAGACTTTTGTCAGTTTAGTTTTGGAGCTCTCTCTCTCTCATACTCTCAATGGACACTTGAGTTTCTTGGAGCACTCTTGGAGGAGAGTGACACACTTGGAGTTTTGGAGCAAGAAGGCAAAGGAAGAGTAGGAAAGCATAAGAGGACAGGTTACATGATGTGGAATAATGACGGGGGGACATATGAGAGTACAAGGCACCTATTTGGTAGTGAGGTGGACCAGTTCGAGGCTGTCACATGGCACCACCCGATTGGCCCAGTTGTTTCAACAATAAAAAAATATCATTTGGGTGGACAAGTCGCGGGCAAACACTCGACCTCGTCAATGTCGCCCCAACCATATGTTATTGCACCAACAAACTTTGTTGATAAATATGGATGACAAAGTATATATAAGAAAAGTGCTTGTTGTTATATTCAAAAAAGGACTTGATGCCCACAGGTTTGACCCCAGGACCCTTGTCTAAACCCCAACAAACAACACTATTATATATAATGCACCAACCAATAGCTATGAGGTCAACATACCATATGAAGATTAGGGAACAAAATTACATATGGTTAATATGTTGGTTGAAACCATAATGTATGTGACTGTATGTTGTGTGGTTTACATTTGGTATGAGTGTTTATAAAATAAAGCATATGGTTATACAACTTAGATTATCTGCCCATGAACCATTATATAAACCATTGTTTATTCAACCAAAATAAGTGGCAACAGAGAAGGACCCATGTATAGGAGCATGGAAGGAGTGACAATGGTAGGCCAAGAGGGCCTCCGCGTGGGAATGAATCTCAAGCAGATTCCAAAGAATATTTCTAGAGCATATTCTAGGAAACATTCCAAGCATATTCTGATGCATTATGGCACAAAATTTGAGGAGGAGGTAATAATTCCAGAACCTGGTCAAGTCATACTCATTTTTTTGGAAATTTCGCAAGGAATCCACTAGTGCAATCATAATTAGAATATGAGCAGTGGATTTTTGGTCCATACCTACATGTGAGGTATTGCCATGTATTTTCCATTATTTGCTAAGATGATATAGAGGCCTCTCCATTTTGAAGTTGGGATTGAAGATGTAGCTCACACATTGTGAATGAACTTCATTAATAAATCATGGTGCATTGCGTATATTTCCTTCTTTTTGTGTTGCTTCTCCATGGATGCTACATTTATGGTATTTTCATGCTCTTTAAGCAATTATGTTTAATGTCACTAAAAGAAATATCTTGGATCACCGCTCACGCCTAAGTCTCTAATTTCCTAAATTATTGATGTGTCTCAGGGGGGACTGTGTTAATATAGGTTGTTTCGGAAACCTAGGCAAAGAATTGATCCCTCTTCTGGCCTTGCGAGCTGCTTCCACGCACCCCCCTCCCCTTTTGCATCACATGTGTTTTCAGCGAGGCATAACAGGCAAGAGGGGATTGCACCTTTGATAATAACTGAAAATATCACAACTTGGAAAATGACAGGAGAAAAACCTAGATAAGGTACTACCAAAGAACAAGTTAAATGAGACATCAAAGTCGTCACGATGAACGATGAACCAGACTAAACCACTCAAGGGAATCCTACGCTCAAACCCCTCAAAAATATCTCTACTCATTATAAAGTCTACAACTACCTGATAATTTGAATGAAACACATAACCACAAACCTACCAAGATACCAAACCTATGAAATTTACTCAATATTGAAAAAGGCTAGATGGGAAATAAAACATTTACCCACATTTACAAACTCATCATAATAAACCTCACCCACTACACAAAATTTCCCACAAACTTCTCTCCCCAATCTAGGTAGGACCCAAGACCCAAATTTTACAGAGACTCTCAAACTACAAATAAACATACAAAGATAGAAGTTCTATGACTATTAGAAATTTCAAACAAAACAAGAAAATCTAGAGGATTCAAAATTGGGCTCCCAACTTAGTGTTGATATTAGAATCTTGCACCAACTTCCACAACCATCTTCTAGAGCCCATAACCAATTATTCACTCGTTGTCCAGGCTTATTCAACCTCCTCCACTTCTCCAGCACCACTTGAGAATTATGACCCAAAACTCTCCTAATAGGTAACCAAACCCTTAGCCTAATCACCACACCAGAGCACAAACCTCCAGGCCACTGTTCCAACAACGAATTCCTCACTTGCTAGACTAAAATACCCACCCACCACCACTTCTCTAGTTTCGAGCAACATCCACTCCCCACTGCACTAAAGCCTGGATTGAAGGAAACCTATGGAAACTCAACATAGGATCCGAAAGAAGGGTTTAGTAGCAGGGAGGTCGTCTCCTCTACTTCACACTTGCCCTAACCTCCATTTTTAACCATCAATATTGATGTGCATTTAATTAACCACCCTCCACTATAACCCCACCCCTAATATTTAATGCACCTTAGGTGGGAAAGGTGGTGAGCTCATCCTGCCATGCCTCCTCTTAGATGTTGAGCTCACCCCTATTGGAACCATGAATATTCACCCCCACTTTACCATGGAGATTATTAATCTACTAGCCTAGATCATCTTAACTCTAGCTCTACCAAGCATCGAGAGAGATTAAATATCACTCCTGAGGTGCAAACCTCTTTTACAATGAAAATAGATTTGATCCCCCTTGGTATATCCAAATTTAAGATGCATCTAGGCTAGTTTAATTAATTATTAACCTTTAATTAGGTCACATTAGAGAAGAATACCATGGGAAAAAAACTATGGGTTGGAGAATTTTATGTTTTTATTTTATTTTTACTAAGCCAAAATGTTAAACATTACAACATATCCCCCATACTATGCTGGAGAGCACCTCTCGACACAATAAATAGGCTTTGTTACAATACCATGGGCCAATACCATGGCTTATCAATACTGGATTCTCAAAAAACCATAACTCACTTCATATGAAACATGTTCATATAACATTTTTTAGAGAAAAAAGAGCATAACTACTTTGTAGAAAAATCTCAACCTTTAATTTGTGTATGCGACTATGAGTATTTTAGAATATTTAATGGAGGTTAAATCCATAGTGTAAAAATGTCATGTCCACACGTGTCAGTGAACTCTTATCGCCTATTGTTGTTTTACTATGTTTTTATTTTTTTTGTAAATCGACAAAATCTATTAATTCACAAAAAAGTTACATCTTGAGCTGCATAGTTTCAAAACACCCTTGGCCGCATTTCGACCGAACTTGTTAGCTAGGTGGGAAAGACAAAAAAATACAAACATAAGCATATAAAAAGTAAGAGAACAAAATCGAATTTCCCATAGAAACAAAAACCGCCCAAGGTACCAAATACCGCCTACTAACATTATTAACGAGCAAGGTTACCTGGTGGTGGATAATCCGGGCCATCACCACGTGGCTGATGAAAGCCCTCATGGACGTGAGCCTCCATATGTGCCATCCTCCCTTTGAACTTATCCAACCTTTTCTGGAACCACTTCTAACCTCGCTGAAGGGAGACTAGTCGATCCATCATGTATAATTGGTTGTGTTATCTCAAAATCAGACCCTGGAAGGCTGCTGACTAGGAAGACCTTAAGTAACTATTTCAAACCTACTTTAGGCTGAGGCTTAGCCTCCTCAACCTGAGAGGGCTCTCTCAAAAATGGTTAATGATTTTGATTATAGTTAAGATGGCTAACTCTTGTGAAACAACTGTAAAAATATGAATGGTGGAAACACATTTAGCAACTATCCATTGGGCTTATGGAGTCAACAACATCTCAATATGACAATGAATTCAACCTTACATAGAAGTCAGGGCATTCAGCATTTAAAATATTCAGAATATAACAACTCAGATAGGACCACATAGTCTATGAATGCATACAGGAAGTTAGAGCACCTCAAGTGAATTCTAAGTGATTACACATTCATACCATTGCAAGAATTAGGAAAAGGACAACATCACACATTCTGAACATAAAATCCCTTATGAATCCTGAGAAGTAAAGCCAAACATGTATTATCAAAACAAAGTATTACATAAGCCAAATATCAACGTTTTTCATAAAATTTCCAACCCTTTTTACATTGCTGCTCCAGCTATATATAGAGTTCTTCTCGTATCTAATTGAGATTTCTCCTCAAGCATGAGGGAAACTCGAGATCTACTTCTAATGACACCTAATCCACTTCTAACTGCTTATTTAATGTAACAAACTTTAACTAGACTTTTCAGAGATCTAAATCTAGTAGGATTCTAACACCATGCCATGCTAATAATAGCGTTGGTTACAATGATTCTCGTTCCTTGACATCTGGTTCCCTGTTAGTTTGGCTGTGATGGAAGTTTAAGACTCCATGCTTGTTTTTCATGCCACATCTTTCCCATTGTGCTGAAATATAGGAAACAACCCCTGCTCATCGGTCTTTATGGTTTTCGAATCCATAGAAGCAGGTCTTTCATCTTTGCTTCCAAAACGTGACAGATGGCCATGTCCATTGATGTACTGTCCACTGCTTTTTAAAACAAAAACGCATTTAGGCTGTCTTAACATATCTGAACTGTGCTTAAAATGCTCACTTTATGACAAAATTCAATTTGGATCCAAACCCACATTTCTTCATCTGTCTTAACCTGATTGATTGCTGCAGCTTCGGACATTTCCTTGCATATATTCATTCTTCAAAATTTTCCAGATTATGTTTCAAAACTGGTTGATTTGTATTGGAACCTTTAGCTTCAGCAGTTTCGTAGTGCGCTACGAAACTGCTGAGCTTTAATCATCACCTTCAGCAGTTTCGTAGCGCGCTACGAAACTGCTGAGTTGTTTTAAAAAAAACATAGTTTTCAACCCAAAACTTTATTAATTGAGCACTTTGTTATCAAAATCTCTTTGCAACTGTTCCAAGACTTTCCAAAACTGAATGGACATGTAGAATTATTTAAGAAGATGATACTAAGCAAAATCATCAAAATTCAAAACATAATCTTACTTGAATTGTGATTTCATTTAGAAGGTTCCTTTAGCTGGGTTAACTGTGCCTTTAAATCTTCGATTTGTTTCTTCATAATCTTGTTCCCAGCTCTTAATTGCATATTAATCATCCTGATGAATTTTGCTTCTTTGATTGCCGGTACTGTCCAAGTATGGAATTGAGTATCACAGTCAACCACCTCTGAAGTTGCTTTCTCTTCCCATAAGGTTTTAACTTTGTAATAATTAGCTTGTATGATGGCATGTCTTCTGGCAGCTTTCCTCAGTCTGGCAATCTCAAGGTTAGCTGATTCCAGTCTTCTTTTCAAGTCTGCTATACTATCTTCTTTATATGTGATGACTGTTTTGCCTTTGTCCTTTCTTTGATGGCATTGTATCTCTTCCCCTGTTTCCCCTGTTCTTGGTGGTACCTCCTGTACTTGCTGAAATCTCCTTGTTATAGGTCTCCTGGGTTTGAAAACAAATTGTTCAACTTGCTCATCAAATTTAAGCTTCTTTGAGGCTTTGGCTTTCTTTGTATTCTCTTTTTCTGACTGCATCAATTCATCTTGAACTAGTGGGGACTCCTCAAAGTCAATAGCTTGCAATAAGTCGTTTAGATTTCCTTTCAAAACTGGACTTTCTTCAAAAGCTACTGCCTTACCTTTTTCTTCAGCCATCTGACTTCTTGTTCTTCTCCTTGAGACTACTTCAGCTGTGCTTGCTTCAGGTGCAATATTTTTAACTTGAGCTTTTTCCTTAGTTGATTGTTGAGGTGTATCTTGAATGATCAGTGGCTGTACTGACTCTCTCACTTGTTTCCTTGCCTTTAATTTTGGAAATCTCTTAGCTCTTGTTTCTGTTTGAAGATCCGCTATTGTAAGATCTCTTGTAGGTAGAGGACTGAGGCCAGCCTGGCTTTTGAAACCAGCCATAAAAATAAATGAATTCCAATATTTGCCTACCTTTTGAAGCTCATGTAAGACAAGTAGTTTAATCAAGCCATGATGAAACAGAGAAGTTTCACAAGCTTCCTTCCTCAATTGTACTTTGTCACACATCTTACTCAAACTATGGAATAGATAAAAAGGTAGATCAATGGAAACCTTCCCTGTAAAATGCAAAAGGAGCTTGAAATGGTATGAATACACCTTGTTATACCTTCCTTCACAAGTCAAGTATTTTTGTATACAGGTGAGTAAATGTGCATAAGACTCTTTGACATAGCTCCTAGGCACTGACTTACTTAAATCTGAATTTACAAACTCCTTCTTTAAAAACTCCTTGCATGGATTCATGTCAAATTTGAAATTTTTGAACCCGTTCTCTTGTCCTCGTGGAATCTCTGTCACAATGGATATCATCTCTGGCGAGACCTGCAATTCCATCATAGCTACCTTTGAATTTAAACCTGTGAAATTAAGCGCAAATTCTTTGGTTACCTGTGCATGCCCTCCTTGTAACTTCCTGCAAAAATTCCAACACCCGGCCTTTTTAAACACCTTCTCCACCTCTTTATTCTTCAGTGCTATATCCAATCCTTCAGGCTCATTCCTCAGACATTTGCCTGATCTGTGTTCTTTTTTCTCCATTGATCTCTCCATGAAATCTTAAAGACTTGCAAACAAGGAATACTAGCTCTGTTTGAACTGTGAACTCAGCTTCTTTTGAAATTCTGCCTCGCTTGAATATGCTGCCTCGCTTGATTTGCTGCATCGCTTGATTACACTTGTATTTAAAATTGAAATCTTTCCGTTTATAATCTTTCAAATTGCAATCTTGCAAATTTGTTATTCATGCAAGGTTTACAATCATCATTAAGACTTGTGCAAGGTGGCCTTTCTTGGAAATGGTAATTCGTGCGTATCAACAAATCTAATGGTGGTGATAATGGCGATGGGTGGTGGAACGTGATAAGTGGAGTACATGAACTGACACAAGATGACGCAGCCTCTGATTTACCTAACGGATTTGACATTTGGGAAAGATTCGCCACGGAATGCACGAATCCCTGATTTCTCAGCGCAGTTAGTTTGAAATTTGAATGATGCGCTGCGAAATCACCTAATAAGGTTTTGTGCTGCGAAACTGCTAAACAAAGTAAACGCGTTGCGAAAACACTTTAAAAGAATGCATGCGCTACACAATTAACAAAAGGCTTAGTGGTGGATAACAAAATGACACATGGCTATGAAACAATGGTGAATGAAGGGGGACCAATGGTAGATAAGAATATACTTGACTCATGACCTCTTAAAACTTTAGACTTTAAGGAAAAAATGAAGTCAACTTAGACTAACACTGACCTTTGTCATCGGGCTAGGATGAGAAGTTACATATATCAGATTTTTTAAGTGATAACAGGTTGTGCTGGATGTCATTCATGAACAAGATAACCTCATTGTGATCATCATGCCAGTCTCTGGCCAATTGCTCCATTACTTCGGACACCTGGCAAATCTATGCTTCCAACACATCAAAAGGTGACAAAAGGTTGACTTGACCCGACGAATGTGCATGTTACTGCTCAATCCCCTCACCTTCGTCTGGCTGCTCTGCGCGGTGACCACATCGTTGCCCACATGAACCAACCCCTCACTGAGCCCAACTATACTAGCACTGCATAGTGCCCGAGCTAACCACTGAATTCTTCCCACAGAAGAAAGTCAAATCAGAAACCTAACCGCTAGGGCAGATAGTTCACCAACACTCTCAGTATACCCAAAGCATCCCTTCAACTCAATAGTATGTTCCCCACATGGCTAGCCATATGACACGAATCTGCCAAGACACCCCTTTATAGATCCTCCTCCTCGATGGATGGCCAAAAACCTCCACCATCTCAGAGAGAGAGAGTAAAACCAAAATCTACCAACACCCCATTAGACAGGCCCTCCAAACATAAAAGGTTATAGGAAGAAAAAGTAGATGTCTCTCTTAGGGTGTCGCTATCCCCAATGAGCACTGCAACTAGACTCGAAGACTCACCCCATGCCACCACAAGAGTGCCACAAAGCAAAATCCAACAGATAATGATAGTTAGACTAGAACTAAGTCCCCGCATCACTAAGAAAATGAACAAAATGAGCCTCGAACAATTGACCAACACCACAAAAAGATTCTCACCACCTTTAACACTCACTGCCCCAACGACCTGACTCTCGCCAACTCCTTTGCAGAACACAAGAACGGACCCCTTGACACCTTTTGTAAGAGAACCAACAAAGGTCAAACTAATAGAATTTACTAGTAAGGACATGGTTATGTAAGTTCCCAACCCCAACAATCCACTTTGCCTCGCAAAAGTGTCGACCAACTCTACCAATAATACACTGTAGCTGGACACTCCCGAATACCACTCCCCCAGGTCCCATATGAAAATCACTAGCGCCACCACGAGAGTTGAGTAAACACCATTCTTCTTGCATACATAGAATAATGTCTTGGTCTTCACCCAGGGAGCGAGGAATGACTCTGTCTTCAAGCCACCCAACTCTCCTGACGAAATTCCCCACACCACAAACTTGTCCTTCATCTCCCAAATCCTGCAAATACACCTCACGACAAGCCCAGTGATAATTAAACAGCTCAGGTCCTCTAGATCCTTTTGTGATCGAGCGTCAAGTGAAGCATCCTTAACATGCTTTGGTGACATTAATGATGTGTGGGTGGGGGTTGAAGGCCAACTCTCAAGCCACCAATCCTTCTTCCATCACCCCATCGAGGAAATGTTTTACTATGTTTCAATTATTGCATGATTTTAAAATGTATATACATAATAATAATAATAATAAAACTATAAATGTATTATTATATTTTAGTAATGTGAAATATATTATAAAATAAATATTTTGATACCTATTATAACTATTTATTTTGTATAATTAATTTATTGTATAATGAAATATTATATTACAATTTTAAATATTATATAATTTAAAATATTAATTTAAAATAATTGTTTAATATTTTTTAATAATTAAATAAATTACATATAAATTTTACATATGAAAATGAGTAATGAAGTATTTTACAAAAGTAATAACGAAGTAAATGTTGCGCGCATAATATTATATTAAAATATATTCAAAATTTTAAAAATAAATTGATATATTAAAAAAATCATATATAAATATATGTATGTGAATATTTTAAAAAATTAATCTAGTTATTTTTAAAAATTTTATATCTATTAAGTAGCGAGAAGGGCTAGAAGAATTAGATTTTTAGTGAGAAAATTTCCCCATTTATAAAATATATTTAAATGTTTAAGAAAATTTCACATAAACAAATTTGATTTAAGATAATTTTAAACGGAGAGACACCATATATTTAATTTATATATTCTATATTATATATATTATTAATATATCTATGTTATATATTTTGTTCAAAGGAATTCAAATTTAATGGTGAAAATGGATGAATTTTTAGTATTGGTAAGATTCAATTCTTTTGAAAACCGTTTTTTTTTTTAAAGTTACAAGATACTTTGAGGTATTGGTAAATTATAGTTGTATTTTGGAATCTTGTGACCTAAGTACACATAGGTGGATCGAAAACCATCTTAATATTTTTTTAAAATTTCACTGTTGTAATTAGATTTCGAGAGTTATATGGCTAAGGTTTTAAATTTGTGGTAGTGAGAAAGAGACACCCAAAAAAATTCAACCATGCTAAGGGTTGGTGTGGCTTTGGTTAAGTGCAATCTCTAGATGATATTAAAAATTTAAGTACCCTTTGATAATAATTTTTTAAACCATAAACTAGTCATATAAATCACAAACACATTAATGGAAAAAAGAAAAAAAATCAGTTGTATTAAACAAATGTTTTTTTTTGAGCCTAGGCCGAGATGTGGTCATCTATTGGATGGAAGAACAATATACCCATAGTGGGATGCTGTTACCATATACCATAGTGGGATGCTATCACCAAGGTTGGGCGAAGCTCAATTGAATTTGGACAACCTTTGAGATAGTTTAATTCCATCTATTGGATGGAAGAACAATATACTCATAGTGGGATGCTATTACCATATACCATAGTGAGATGCTATCACCAAGGTTGGGCGAAGCTCAATTGAATTTGGACAACCTTTGAGATAGTTTAATTCCCCCAAAGTAACTTCCATCTTCAACACCTCCTTATAAAGTTTGAACAAGACCCAGTATAAACTAAACTCCACTCAAACCATTTAATTTATACATCATAAATAATATATATGATCTAATTTATACTTATGATTGTGCCTATGGTAGAGATGTTGTAATGTGATGTTTAACATTTTGACTAAGTCAAATTACATAAAAATAAAAATAAAACAAAATTGAAATAAAATAAAAATATTAATGTAATGTAAACATTTTAACTAGGTGAACTTAATTTTTTTTTATAAAGATAAATAATAATAAAAATAAAAATGGCCAATGTTATTGATGATCCATGGTATTGAGAACCAATCGTATTGACCCATGGTATTCATGTGGAATATATCGTATTTTAAAGGGAGAAATTAAACCATTCTAGATCCATCTTAACTCCGGCTAGAAAATGATCAAATCTCTTAATATGGAAACCTCTTTTAAAGTGAAAAAAGATTTGATCCCTCTCAACGTTTGATAGAGCCAAAATTAAAATGGATATAAGCTGGTTAAATTTATACTTTATATATAATACATAAATTTTTACAAGGAAACAAAATTCACATATAATATAATAATTTACAATTAGCTTAAAATATAATGAATTCTCCTCTTAATGAAGATGCAACTATTCAATTTTCATAATTAGTTTACATGTTTTTTCAATAGAAAACAAATTGGTTATTTGTTGAACTTGATTAAACAAATATATTGAATCATTTTATAATGGAGGGATACTAATATTCAAGAATGAAA
Organism: Pinus taeda; assembly: GCA_000404065.3. Taxonomy (NCBI): domain Eukaryota; kingdom Viridiplantae; phylum Streptophyta; class Pinopsida; order Pinales; family Pinaceae; genus Pinus; species Pinus taeda. The sequence continues at coordinate 117,746 of APFE031356016.1, read as the reverse complement.
AAGACAATTTATTAGTTCATGCCGATAATCACTTTGTAATTTTTAATGTTATAGAAAATTATGAGTGTTTTTGATTTTTTTTGTTTTTGTTTTGTTTTTGTGTTTTTTTGTTTTGTTTTGTTTTTTTGTTTTTGTTTTTTGTTTTTTGTTTTGTTTTTGTTTTTGTTTTGTTTTTTGTTTTGTTTTTGTTTTTGTTTTGTTTTTTGTTTTGTTTTTTTTTAATGAAAATACATAGAGATGGTCCAGTCTACAAATCTATACCTTAAATGTCTTACTTGGCCTCATACTAAGGTAAGGGGTATTTTAATTTAATCACTAGAATGATATATATATTATTAATGTAAGTTTGCATGAGCGAGCACATGATTTGAACTTGACACTCATTCAAACACTAGGGTTCCAATCTTTGTTTGGTGATTTTCTTATGAGATTAGTGGACTTCAGGCTATGAATGTTCAACAAAGGGGAACTAGTTCCCCCACCCCTTCTTTCAAGACGATTATGTCTAGCTCGATGGCTACATCGATAAAGGGAGAGAAGCATGATGTTTTCTCTTCAGAACTATTGATTCTTGGATGAACATGGCAAGCTAGCCTTCAAGGATGTTGCATCCCCAAATCCCCGCAAAATCCAACTTTTGTTATTCTGCCTCGATGCTTGGAAGATCATAGGAAAGAAATGAAGGATCATGCATTTATCTGTAAATATATAGGCGATTGACCAACAGAAAGGGAACTGGAACATTGGATATCACAAGAATGATAATCAAAGGGAGAAATACACTTAAGATTAGGGCCTAAGGGTTTCTTTACAGTAAATTTCTCAAATCTAGAAGATAAGGCTATAATTTTTGAAGGAGGACCATATTTCTATAACAATGCACATCTATACATCCCACATTGGGAATAATGTTTTAACCTAGATAAAGAAGAGTTTGTCTCTGCACCTGTTTGGGTGAGGTTGTAATCCCTATCGGTGGATTTCTGGATCCAAAAAATTATGGAAGGTATTGGCAGTGTGTTGGGACGATTTGTGAAAGTATCTTAAGTGACAAAAAGAGGAAAGAATATGTCATGTGATTGGCTCTGTATTTATACGAATATTTCCCTACCCCTACTATAATCGATTAATCTAAATTATTAGGGAGAAATATGGTCTCAACCACTTGATTATGAGCATGCCCCTTTTCACTATCATCTTTGCCATGAACAAAACCATCTTTTTAGGGGTTTTCCTACTCTGATGAAAGAACCAAAGAGCGTTGGATCAGGGGGTAATGAAAAATTTATGAAAGTTGTTTCTCGTAGGTGCAACCCTAGGATGAATAATAATTCGAATCAATTGACTCCTTAAGGGGAGGGGGGGGGATGTGTTTGAACACTTAACCGTTATGGAAGAAGAAACTAAAAGAGAGGAACCAAATGATGTTATGATGTTGGAGTCAATGGAGGAATCGGTGGCAATTAAGCAGTTAATGAAGCGGAAAACCCCATAGGACGAAGGTGGAAGTGAGGATAAAGTGGATGTAACATATCTACCAGGTATTGAGGATGTAGATTAGCTCTTCAAACAAAATTATGATTCCTTGTCTAAGGAAGAAAGGGTTTTACTGGATCTTCTGAATGAGTAGGCAAAGAAAGATCTGGCAGATTTGGCTAAAGAATAAAGGCAATGATATGTGAAGGCTCTAGTTGAATGAAAAACCCTTAAAAGAAAGCAATTATTGAATGACTAGGCATACATTCAATGGAAGAATTCAAAGAAAAGGAAAAGATATATTAGTGAAAGGTATGGTTTGAGAAGCAAAGCGTAAGGGTTGGAAAAACAAAAAATATTCACTACGGGAGGTGGGAGATGACATGGTGAACTAAGGTCAAACCATGGGGATCCCAACATTTTGCTGTCCAACTACAAAACCTTCTCAATGAAAATATTATCATGGAACCTTAGAGGCCTTAATGGAAAAGGTAAAAAAATATATTTGAGAGATCAAATTAAGAAAGTAAAGTTGACAATAGTAATCTTACAGGAAACAAAACTAGCAGGATGTAAATGGACAAGAATTCTTGATTTTTGTTGGAATAATTGTGAATAAATGGCTTTAAATGCAAAAGGTAACTATAGAGGACTTTCCATCCTCTAGAACCCCTGGGAGGTTGTATTCCAGGATTGGGTATCTATCTTTCGTATCCTAATGATTTCTTTTCGATATTTAGGTACCAAAGATTTGGTGGCCTTTCAGAATTGTTATTGGTTATAGGGGGGGATTTTAATTTCATTAGATCCTTAGGGGATAAAAAGGGGGGCATATGATCAGATAACTGATACTAAACAACAAGTTAGATCATCTCCTTATATAGGAAGAATTTATGCTCAAATACATTTTTATAAAGGCCAATATTTTACCAACTCTTGGGTCAGATCATTGGCCGATTCGACTGGAATTAGACCTCAAGAACACACCAAAAAGTTGACTGTTTCGCATGGAAATCTTTTGGTTACAACATCCAAGTTTTCTTGAAAATCTTTGAGTTTGGTGGTAGCAAATAATAGTGAAGTGTAGGAATAAAATGCATTCTTTTCAATTGAAATTACAAACTTTAAAGGGAAGATAAAGTCCTAGAATAAAAAAGATTTTGGGAAAATTTTTGTGGAAAAGATGAAGATAGAGGTAAAAACGAAAGAACTGCAACAAAATATTATGCTAGAGGGGAGAACTATGGATCTTGTTGTCCAGGAAGACCTGAAATTACATTAGTTGGAGCAAAGATGACAACAAGAAGAAATTTTATGGAGGCATAATTCTAGAGTGCAATGGCTAGAAAAGAGAGAGCATAATTGTATTTTTTTTCAATGTTGCAACAACAGCATAATAACAAGATTTTTTTGGTTAAGGGGGTATATGGATCTCAGAAAATTCTTCATTCAAAAATAGAGGCTGAATTAATTCTGCATAATAAGACTATGTTATCAGAAACATCTTTCCTACGACAAAAGCACATTAATCATAGTCTTACATGTATACCTCGACTTATCTATTAAGATAAGAGCACAACACTGATGCAACCCATGTCACTTTTAGAAGTAAATTCCATAGTTATGAGTTTTTCAAAAAACAAAGCGCCAAGACCTAATGGTTTTACCTCTGATTTCTATCAAGCTTGTTGGTCTTTTGTGGGGCAGGACATATATGAGGTAGTAGAAGAGTCTCAACAAATGCAGTCAATATGGAGAGGTATTAATGCGAACTTCATTACTTTGATACCTAAACATGGTCACTTGGAGCATCCTAATGGTTATCAACCAATAGCCTTATGTAATGTTATTTACAAAATCATTTCCACAGTGTTAGTTAAATGCCTAAAACCCCTACTTTCTAGCCTTATTTCAAGAGAACATACAAGTTTTGTGAAGGGAGGGAAAATCATGGATGGTATTCTAATATCCCAAGAATTTATTTATTCTCTCCAATCTCAAAAGAGACCAGGTATGTTAATTAAATTATACTTGTCTAAATCCTACAACCATTTAAGTTGGGAATATTTAGTCCAATTTCTAGATGCGTTTAGCTTCTCTTGGCAGTGTATTTCATGGGTTTTTTTCTCTTATTTCTCCCCCTTTATTTTTAATAATCATAAATGGTTCATCATCATCAACTTTCTGGCCAACTAGAGGTTTGAGGAAGGGTGATCCCTTATCCCCTTTTCTTTTTTTATCTTGGCTTTGGAAGGTTTGCGACGCTACTTGGTAAAACCTAGAAACATAAGATCCATTAAAGGAATTCAATTGCTTGGGGAAGATTTGCCACTCATGTATCAAAAAATTGTTGATGATACTTATATTTTTGGTTTGCCCACATTACATGAAGTTAAAGGCCTTCAAAAGATCCTTCAACTATTTGTTGATGCTTTAGGTACTGAGATCAACAAAGAATAAATGAGTATTTTTTCTTTAATAGTAAAGACTCTATTCAAATTTAATTGACTCAAGTACTAGAATTCCAAAGGGGTCATGTACGAGTTAAGTATTTGGGACTACCATTGGTGTTATAGCCCAAACGAATTTCTTGTTGGTAGGATTTATTAACCAAATTGTCAAATAGAATCCAAAACTGGACTTTTCGAGCATTGAATTTTGCAGGTAGATTAGTTCTTACCAAATCGGTACTACATGCTATTCCAATATATCAAATGGTGGCCATTCCACTTCCTAGGATGGTATGCTGCAAAATCAGAATCATATGGAGAGAATTTTTATGGAGAGGAGCTAATAGAGCTAAGCGATGGTCGTTAATTGGTTGGGGAAAGCTTGAACTACCGAAATCATCAGGTGAATTAGGTTTAAGAGCCCCATATATCATGATTTTAACCTTTGCAACGAAATTATGGTGGAAATGGGTTAAAGGAAGTGATCAATTATGGGTGAAAATATGGGCATGAAAGTATGCCCAATTGCCTACTCTGAAGGTAAGGTTGTGGTATGTGACAACCATTACAAGATATAGTCTATGGAATTGGGCTCAAAATACTAAATAAATGGTGCAAAAACATGCATTATGGGACATTAAATATGACAACAAGGCCAACTTCTAGGATGAAGCATGACAACATATGGCTTGTTTAAATGAAAAGGTTGAGTTACATGACCTGTGAATCTTCCTAAAAAAAGATAGGTATGACAAAAGTTTCTGACTATTTGCAAAATGGGCATCAAGAATCTTTTGGATAGTTTGGTCTCCCTTACTCTCTTCCATGTGATAGTTTTTACCAGGAGCTTAGTGCAAGAAATATTAGGTATTCCAATGAATCAAATATCTTATGGTGGGGTGCATGATAGCATGGTTGTTTTATAGTAAAAGAGGCATAATTGATTTTTGTAGAACACTCTCAGTTGGAATAGGAGAAGATATGGATATGGATATGGTCTGGTTATTTGTGGTAAAAAATATTGTCATTCTTATGGTTAATAACATGCAATCAATTATTAACATGGGATAAAATTCGCAAGCGTGGAGTTGAAGGACCTTCGTTTTGTTTTCTCTGTCATCAAGTAGACGAATGTGTGGGGAACCTATTGTTTTAATGTGGTTATGTAGTAGAAGTTTGGGAAGTGTTAATGTACATATTTGACTTCCCCCTATTCAAAATGTAGCAATAAAATCTCAACTTGTCTATGCCTTGATCAAACTAGAGAAAATTCGAATTTCTATTTCAACAGAAATCTTGGAGGTAGTTAACTAAGGTGACATGGCACCTGTCACTTAGTTAAATCATTTAATTATAGTTGGGGAAGCTTGAGTTCAATTCAATATGTTTTATTGCTAATTTGTAGCAATATATTTCAGTTGATTTGAGTTATTGTTAGTTAAACTAGTTCTAAATATTAGAAGAACTAATGGAGGTGAAGTTGTGGAGATGAAAATTCAACCACACTCAGTGATCAACCGATTAACTGATCAATCAACCCAAAATAATTTTTGCATGTAGAGAATTCGAGTTACCTAGATGAGATGGAGATTCCAAGGTAGTGTACTATCAATTGTAGCATATTCCAATGTGTATAAGTGGTGCATGCAGTTAGAGGAAAGACATAAGGAATTGCACAATTCAATAGTGGGAAATTCCTAAATAATGGGGGCCAATTTCTTGGAGGAACAACCCAAGGAAACATGGAGGGCTTAAAATTTGGCTAAGTGTTGGCCAAAGTTAGTCAATCAGGCGGAGGGATAGACTATACACTTGCAGGGTGTGCTCAAGCTTGAGCAAGCATATGTATTTCATCACTATTCTCTGACTAATGCAATACAGATAGGAAGGGGTTTCGATCAGTTGCTTTCCCCTAGATAAATCTTTGTGCACGTGTGATGTTTCCTTTTGCATGTTTATGCTTTGTGTTCTAGATGGTGAATTAACTTCTATAAATGAATAGAGTAGCTTCAAGGTTTGCGATTTAGTAAATTTCATGAGAAATTTTGAATCTGCACATTAATTCCTACAACCCCAAGTACATTTTTTTGGATATGGCTTATGCTTTGAATCAATGCTCAACTATTCCTGTTAAAAATCCAATCCTCGACAAAGCTTGGACTTCAATCTTTGCTTTCATTTTATGGAATCTACAGAAAGAATGTGACAACATGATCTTTTTCCATAAGGAGAGAAGCTCATGTTTACTTCGGGATTTAATTTTATCAAACTTATGGGGGCCTCCTTTAATTATACCTTAGTCTTCAACAAATTGGGAATTTGATGAAGATAAGGCCCTAATATTTTAGAATTTAAACTTGTAGGAAACAATGGTGGCTTCTCCTCCCAAACTCAATGGAGTTTATTCTCCGGATAGTAGTTCTCTTTATTCACCTCCTCCTATAAATTTTATTAAGTTAAGTTTTGATGGAGCATCTAAAGGTAATCTAGGACCTGTTGGATTTGGGGGAATTTTGAGAAATGATAAGTCAGAGCCATTATGCATTTATACCATGGATTGTGGTTTTTCTAGTAACAACAATACAAGGGTGAATGTGGTGATTCAGTTACCCCATTTCTATGGTAAAGCAGGACATAAGCAGGACAAGGGTAGATAGTTGCGTGCTTGCTAATACAAACATTCCTCCCCTATAGCAAGTTTCCATTATGCCTTCAGAGCTTACATCACCCAAAACTTTGGATGGATACACCAACTCCATAATATATAACACACCGATAATAACTCTAACACACAGGGAAATAATTCATACATGAAAAATGAGCCACCAAATTGTTCTGTCGAACCCCTCCTCTTTATGAAGATGCATACGTAATCACTGGGCCCTATCCCAATACCCATGCATCTTACATGTATCAACTATGACTGGTAAAGTATCTTCCATTGCACCCTTTTTAATGGGAATATATTATATTCGGCGTGTTCACCCCCATTGGGGACGCATTTCCATAATATTTCTTATCCATATTCATCAAAGAAATTAATCTATTCCTTTCTTCGACTGAATCAATCATATGCCATTTTCTATCCAAATGCAACCTCGCTACATGACACCCCATATTGGCTAAATAGTTGGTTACTCCATTCCTAGATATACACGTATGTTGCACTGTGATATACTAAAATTCGCCAATTAATTTGCCAATGTTTGCAACTACTGATTCTAGTCTCCAACTATGTATAATAGTAGAGGGAGATTGTCCATGTAAAAATTGTTGAATACATTGTATGACTAATAAAGAGTCACCATGAATTTGAAGCAATTTAAATCCCTCTCACGTAACAATTTGAAGTCCTTTATCCACTGCCAAGAATTCTGCAAGATCTAAGGTTTACTCACAGGGTGGAAATAGTACGGAGGGACATGGGCGGATGGTAAGGAGTGAAATGGTTCTTGCTAATTTTATCCCCTACACATGTTCATACTAGTGTATTGTTGTGATCTACGCCCACCTGGTGGTTGCATAAAGAGTCACCACCCTTCTAAGGAATTGATGGTTTATGGTCATAGCTCCTTCACTAGGTCCTCGTCTTACTTTGGAGATCAATGTACTTCATATTATTCTTGCAAAATACTGCTTCTGGACCAATCTTTGAATTGGTTGTTGTTTTGTCATCCTCGCTGCTCCAAGGGTATGATTTTCTAGGTATATCATTTAACTGTCTTGTCCTGTTCTATGGAGTCTGGTATCCTAGGAATTTTTCCAATTGTTTTTAACACCTTTGACTATGCATGCAATTTAATAGTAGGGCTGCAAGAATGATGGTTTTATGTTTCATGTTCTTGGTCGTATCTTTTGTTATCTGGTTGGTCTGGTTTCTTGTCAAGGTATCTAGTTAATGGGTACTATTTCTATTGGGGTTTTGTTTTTAATACTCCAGGTCAGGTTTTTTTAAAGAGTGTTGGGGCTTATGGACTGTATCCCCATAATCCTGTGAAGCATTTCTAGTTGTTTTGTGACGATATAATCTTCAATGGTTTTAGTCTTCCATTTTCGGTTTTCCTTCCTCAATTACTCTGTGTCAGCCCAATCAATGTTTATTGGGAACTTTGTGTCAAGTTGTTCAAGGGGTCGTATACGCCTGGTTTTAGTCTTCCAATTTTGGTTTTCCTTCCTCAATTACTCTGTGTAAGTCTAGTTAGTGTTTATTGGGAATTTTGTGTAGTTTGTTCAGGGTGTCCTATATGCCTGAAGCTAATATTATACCATCATAGTAGAGGATGTCGAGTCTACGAGATGGGGGGGGGGGGGGGGGGAAGCCAGTGGTTTCAGTTTGTAGCAACGATGCTTGTTTAGATGGAATTAGATTGCATGTTTTTTTGATCCAGTCCCTTAAGAAATTAGACATTTGGAGTCAAGAGAGTATGGCAACAGGACTTATTACTTGGATTCAAAGCTTGGTGTTGAATATCTCAAGTGGATTCTAGATCCTGGGAAATTCAGGAGATGAATATTATATTTTTTACACTCCATGGTGGTTCATCAACAATTGCATACTCTTATTCGTCTTCTTCTAGGATACAAACAAGTTGAAAACTATCAAATATTTGTGGGGCAAGAGGACATTAAGCGCCTCTTAGGGTATGTTCATTTATGTTTAAATGATATCCTATCTCAGCTGCAAAGAGTGGAGAAGTATGTTGTATTTGATTCTGATTCAGATGAATCTATTGAGCCTCCTGCTGTCATTAATAGTCAACTAAATGACAATGATCCACAACTTGACATTGACGCTACTGCTGCCATTAATGGTCCACCAAATACTATCTCTCCATATCAAACACATTGTCTCTCTCTCCAGTGATTATATTTGATTGAATTGCTTCATCTGGCCTTTGCTTTCTTACCATTGAACAAGTAGCGGGAAGGTTTATTTTTGGCTGCAGCCTTCTCTAGTGTACAATATCTCTTGGCATAGGGCATCTTGAATGATAAGAAAGATGTTTCAATTAAAGGTTTCCATAAATATTAGCAAGAATCCCAAGAAATACTAAAGTCTATTAGTTTTTCTTTTTTTAGATTATGCTTCTAAAGTATAAATCTAGCTCTACTTGTTGTCCTATCTTTGCTTACAAGCTCAATGAAGTTTCGACTTAGATATTTTTTGACACTTGTGGAAATCTGGTTGGAGTTTATACTCTGAGATCAATGTTTTTTGGACTTCTATATGATATCATTGTAAATCATCTTTTTTCATATTAATAGAAAAGATTTTTGTGTCGACTTACAAAAAAAAAGGTAAGGGGTATTTTAAAGAAATGTTTGGTTTTAAACTTAGAGACGTGGATGTATTTATTCTACATATAGTTAGTTGGATTAGAAACATTAAGGCTATAATTTAAGGTTTTTGTTTTGATAATTATATATGATTTTTTTTATTAAACCAAAAGAACTCTAGACATATCAATTACCGTTGACCTTTCGTTTGGGATATTGGACTAGCAGTCGAAGCATACTTTCTTTGTTTGGATTACTAATATTTTTAACAATAAAATTGAAATACAACAAAAAGAGCCTTTCACTATCTGAAAGTATTCTATGAAGCCTAGGAGTATGCCTATAATAATGAAAGATGATGTTGCTTAGAAAAATGGAAACAAAAATGACAATCCTTTGCATGCTAAAATAAAGAAGTGTCCATAAGAATGGCTTCAGGGCTACCATTGTCCTTGTCTGTAACTAGAAAATCCAAGTCATCCGTCTTCATTACCATTAAGGTGACATTGTGGTCCAGTTATTGGATCAACAACTTGATAACATGTCAACAAAGGAAGAATTTTCTACTATGCCTCATTCCTTTCCACGAGTGCTTTCCCCATGATTATCCTTACTTGATAATAAAAATATATTATTTGTAAATATTTGGTTTTAAGCTACGGGCGTTACCTGCATCAGGGATCCATTGTCTGATGTCTTCCTCTATATCTTAAATTTAAAGGAAGTTTCTTTCCATGTGAGGTTCAACCTCTGTTACACTGATTTCAACTTGGGCTCTAGGGGTGAGCTCCAAATAATGGGCATTAGAGGTATCTAAATTTTAAGAGAATGTATACTTTCACAGTTATTCACATTGTTAGAATCTTTCGAAAGAAAACTGTGTATGAGCCCTGAGGATTGGCTCAATTGGTCAAGGTCTCGTTGATTAAGCACCTTGCCAATGGGAGGTCATGTGTTTAATTCTCCTTTATGCCCTTGAGGTTAGGCTCTGATTAGTTTGACTAAGGGGTCATGTGGTCCCTTCAAGAAAAAAAAAAGTCTATGAGATTTTGCTTGTCCAACGTTTCGGGTGGACACTCCACCCATCATCAGGGACTAGAAATCTTTTTGAAGATGAAACTGATGCTAAGGAGCCTTAAATAGTTATGGATCCAAAGTAGCCATTACAAGACAATCAATGGAATAAAAAGTCCAAAAGTAACTATTAGAGGGAATATGAAGGGTTAAAATTCAACAGAGGAATTTTGAATGAAGGATAAACACTATTGAAAATTGAAATTAGAGATAATAAAAAGTGTAGAAAAATGATTAGGTTATGAGAGGCTATGGCGAGGCATAGTTATAAACATAAATGAGTAGGAAGGGAAGCAAGGATAGAGAACTAGAGCTAGAAGACTCAATGGGAGAGTTCTATACCAAGACTTTGCAAAGGTATGATGCATAACAAATAATTTAAGGAGGAGAGGCTTGATTGAGGAGGTGAAGTAGCTTGGGGGAGAGAACCCCCTGTTCCAGGCCACCCAAGAAGCTTGGATTATGAAATCATATATAGAGAAATGGAATAGTAAAACCAGCTTACAAGGAGAGATAAGGCACTCTATTTGTGTGTTGAAAGACCATGCTTGTTATAGGCATGCAGAATTCCTCCCATATCCATAACATCAATGTCGGGATAAGATGACACTCGCATCCTAAAATCATGCCCAAAGGTAGATGGAAACAACACAAAAATGTTCGTAATGGTTTTGGGTATCTCATTAATCCACCATATATGTTGCATGATATGGAAGCCTTGTTAGCTTACCACCTGTATAATCATTGGGAGGAGGAAAATAAGCTGGAAATGGGTTGAGGAAGGCTTTGCATGGGTGAAACATGCCTTACACCTCATCTAGGGCAATGTTAAGCTTCAAGTTGACATTAGTTCACAACATTAAATGTTTTTGTTTCATTCCCTAATGTTCATTGCATGAATAGTCCATATTTGTCACATAGGTCTAATGTTCATTGTATGCATAGTCCATATTTATCACATAGATATTTGGATAGATACAGAGCTCATCATTTGATGTGGTATTGGCTTTGCCAATTTTTGTTGTTATTCTCATATTATACTTTATCTGTCACTCCTCTTATCATCACTATTAGGACTCGGTTGAATTTCATAACCATCCATAAAGATTATGACTTAGATTTTGTTCAAAGCAAAATAAAAAATAAAAAATTATCATGCTTCAATAGCCGATTCAAAAAGCTATGCAACCACTATGGCTTCTTGATCCACTACTAAACATGCTACTATTTAAATGACAACATTACACATTAACATGATTTTCTGAAGAATCAATATTTAATAAGGCTAACTAGAAAGACAAATACTTATGTTATTATTTAGGTACAAAATGACATCTATATAGTTGAATATAAGTGAGCTGCCACTTCAAGATTACCTAAAATATATGTGTGTATTAGGCCAATTTTAAAGCTTGGAAAGGGTGAATTTATTGGGAAAACCTAGTCTCTCCATCCATACAAATAGCTCAAACCTTGTTGTTTCCCTTTGCGCTGAAAAGGATCAATCACTTGTTTGTATTTATTGAGTAAATGGTTGCATCATTGGCAATTGGAGCATAAGACATGGCCGCTCCTTGATGGTCCATCTATTGAAGTGAGGTATTGGGTAGTTTCCTTCCCTCCACAGGCTAGTTCACCATTAGCTTCCTGCATAGGACTTTGACTTGTATCTCCATGTTTGACAAGTTCAATAGTTATTGGTTTTATAGTCATTGGGTGAGGATACTGAATTTACCATCATCCACCACATATTCAACTCTACATTTTCGTTTCTCACTCTAGAGTTATGCACCTCTATATAGAGCAAGTTAGAGTTAGCATGCATTTGAGCTCTCTCCATCCCAAATCGAAAAGGGCCCTCTTTTCGGTGATTTAAATTACAACTTGTTTGAAACTATGACCTTGATAACTAGTACCATTGGAAACAAAAATCCTAAAATTGATCCTTGAATCAAAAAGCGGTGCTACTAATATCACTTTTTTTTGTCAAGTTAAAATATAATTTGTTTGACACTATAACCTTAACAACTATTTCCATTGTGAACTAAAACCTCGAAATCAACACTTGACTAAAAACATGGCGCTACCCATAGCATATTTTTTTTATGGGAATCTCCATACCCATGTTGGGTTGTTCGTTTTTGGATAAATTTTGACCAAGTTTTGATCAGAAAAATGTTGTAGGAATAACCAACGTAAGCAGAAGAGTAAATGATCAAACAAGCTGGAAGCCAAGAACAAAAAAATGACAATGAAAAATAAAAGTTAAAAGCAGTTATTTTGGGACTTGGAGAATCTGTGAAAGATGGATCTATGTGTTGGATTTTGGAAAATATCAAAGCAATATGGACCAAAGGCACTAAGTTGTGTTAAAATGGACCAAATCAAGCGAGCAAGATCAAAATGATCAAAGTGGACCAAATCAAGCGAGCGAGATCAAAGTGATCAAAGTGGACCATATCAAGTGAGCGAGATTGAGGGGAAATATATAAAAGCCACAAGGATCGAGCATGAGAGGGAGAGAGAACGATGCCGAAATGTTGTCGGATAATAGATTGAAGTCATGTGTCTTTTCGTAGCTTGTGGATTGGTTCCATTATAATCCTACTCATGCTATCTAGTGAAAAATCATGTTCTATTCCGCCGATATGTGATATAATGATCTACTTATTATAATAATAAATAAGGTGTTGTGGGAATAGTTCTATGTGGGTTTTTTTTTTTCCCTTTGGAAAAACGTAATTTTCATTGATATGTAATAATTACATGTTGTATATGCATACGCATATGCTGTAAGAGGCAGTGCCTGTCAGATAATTATGTTCCAAAAACAAAACCAAAAAGTGATGCCTTTTATCCTCACAGGGTGGCATCCTTTTCTGATATTGTTCATCATATTGTTCTACCAAAGAAATAACATAAAGATTGTAGTTATATAGCGTGTCCATAGTTCTTGTTGAAAGATTGAGAAGAAAATAAACATAATGATATTTACAGGTGGTAATTTAAGGCAAAAATCAATGTTCTAAGCTCCCTGTGAGCTTGCTATAGCATCTATGTCCATGAAGGGCCGGTGGAAGTACTGGTAGAAATTTCCTTCTCTGTATTCTTGGATCATCCAAGTTCCAGATGGCCTGTGCGCAGCTTCTTTGGATAATCTGTCAGCATCTGCATTTCGCTCCCTAGAAATGTGATGACAGGTAAAAGTGTCAAAAGAAATAATAAGACGATGAGCTTCTTCCAGAATGTGTGATAATGTGTATGCAGAGCATCTAGATTTTTTGCATCCTTTTCTGATAATGTTCATCATATTGTTCTACCAAAGAAATAACATAAAGATTGTAGTTATATAGCGTGTCCATAGTTCTTGTTGAAAGACTGAGAAGAAAATAAACATATGGATATTTACAGGTGGTAATTTAAGGCAAAAATCAATGTTCTAAGCTCCTCGTGAGCTTGCTATAGCATCTATGTCCATGAAGGGCCGGTGGAAGTACTGGTAGAAATTTCCTTCTCTGTATTCTTGGATCATCCAAGTGCCAGATGGCCTGTGCGCAGCTTCTTTGGATAATCTGTCAGCATCTGCATTTCGCTCCCTAGAAATGTGATGACAGGTAAAAGTGTCAAAAGAAATAATAAGACAATGAGCTTCTTTCAGAATATGTGATAGTGTGTATGCAGAGAATCTAGATTTTTTGTTAATCGAATCACAAGCAATTTTTGAGTCTCCAAAGAGTTGAATGTCTCGACATTGGATATGCAGTCGTGTTGTATGAGGAATTTTGCAAAGGATAGTTTTGCGAAATAATTTGTACCTCCCCCTAGAATCATCTGTATATGGAGGGAGTGAGTATTAGAGAGGTGAAGAATGCCGCCTCCCCCGCATCTGTCCTCCTGGGCAGACCCGTCAAAATAAGCCCAAGGCTTTGTATGGTCAATGGATTCGAGTGTGATGGTTTGGGGTCGGGTTGTCTCTTCGTCGTCCAGAATGATGGAGTAGCTGGAGATGATTCAGGAGGCAATGGAAGGCCAGTGCAATGAGGTGTTATGTAATATGAGGTTATTATGAGCTATCCACAGTCCCCAACATATAAGTAATGGGAGAGTTTTTAGTTTTTGAGGGCAAGCGCTTATCCACTAATTCGACCAAGCTTCCATTATAGAAGCACCTTGCCACCTTGTTGGGGAAGAAATCACTGGTGAGATCGATTGCCATAACTCTCGGGGTGCCAGACATTCAATAAAAAGATGTGATGCAGATTAATTGTTGCATTTACATAGGTGGCACCAGAAAGGGCCATGATGAGCTCGCTTAAGTAGATTGTCTCCAGTGGGGATTTTGTTCTTGTGTATAGTCCACATGAGATGTCTTACTCCTGGGGGGTGGGGGGGGGGGGGGGACTTTAGCTTCCATAGATGCTTCCACCATGACTCTAGAGCTTGTGGGCAACAATCTTCAGCTAGAACTAGATATCCCTCCTTAGGTGTGTATTTCCCTGATTTTGAGAGTGCCCATATGACTTCATCTTCTTCCTCCCTAATCTGGACATGTGCCTCAGTGAGGGCCTTGATGAAGGTATTCCATTGTTGTGTCCATTGATGGGGAATGTTTAATCTTTGGGCCATTTTCCAGGCTTGTTGAAATGGGGTGGTGCGCTCAAAGTCTGCTATGTGGCCAATATGAGTGATGTTGCTGCCTTTGAGGAAAGATCTGAGGTTGTCTGGCAGCCTATATATGTTCCCACATCCAATCCATGGGTCTAGACCAATCCTTACTTTCATTTCAGACTGAATTTTCCATGTGATGCCAACCCTGATGATGTCAAGTGATTTTATTACCGCCTTCCATATAATTGAAACCCCTGAATGTAATCTCTGCGTTTGGCTTATCCAATCCATCAGGTTTGAGGGGGCAATATATTTTGACCATGCCACCTTAGTCCATAGGCTATTTTTTGTAATAAGTTTCCATCCTAGCTTCACTACCAGGGTTGTTGAGAAGTCTTCTAATTTCTTTATGCCCCATCCACGCCATTTCTTGGGTAGATTTATGGCCTCCCACTTTACCCATGCGAATATTTTACCTGAATGTTGTCCCTTCCAAAGGAATCTGTATCATAAGGCCTAGATTTTGGATAGTATACTTCGGGGGATCCATGCCAGTGATAACCAGTAAACCGGGGTGGCCTCTAGGATAGCTTTAATGAGAGTAAGTCTGGCTGCCTTGGAGAGGTATTTGTAGTACCAAATGTGTAGTCTTTTCTCCATTTTGGAAATGAGCTAAGTCGAATCTGTAATCTTGTATCCCAGAGGTTTCAGCTTGTAGCCTAGATATATGAGACCATCTTCCAGCCTAAGAAGAATGTACTGAACCTTTGCAGCGCATAATGTATTTCATGGGGAGAACATCCTGCCTCTGTGAGGGTCGACTTGTTGCAGTTTACAGTCATGCCCGTGGCTGTTTGGAATAAAGCCATTGTGTTCTTCATGCTTGTCAGGTCTCCACTACTTCCTTTAAGAAATAGAAGGACATCGTCCACAAATAATAGATGAGTTGAAGTGCACTCATCCGTGATTTTATTCCCTTTAGTCTACCTCTTCTGAATTCTTCTTTGACCAACCTGCTGAGACCTTCCATTATCAAAAGAAAAAGCAGAGGGGATAGGGGGAAACCCTGTCGGATATCCCACTGCTTCATGGATTTGGTGATCTTGTAAGAAGGAAAATTGCTCTGGCGAAATATACTTGGATAGTATAGGTCGCATCCGGTTTGCAATAATCTTTGCCACGATCCTATAGATGCAGTTACATAATGATATAGGTACGTAGTCATCAAAGGTAGTGGGGTTTTCAGATTTCGGGATGAGGGCGATGAAGGTGGAGGTGAAGGATTCAAGAATATTTCCACTGGATCTGGAGTGTTCAATGACTTTAAGAAGATCCTCCCCCAAGGTCTCAAAGAAAGCTGAATAGAACTCGATCGACCAGCCATCCGGCCTTGGGCTCTTGTCCCTTTTAAACCATTTGATTGTGGCTTCTAATTCTCCGATAGTAATCTCCTTGGTCAATTCCCTGCCTGCCTCCTGATAGTTCTATGTGGTTTTATATGGAATGACTATGAATTATGTGCATCTTTTAAAAGAAATTATTATGAGGTGTTGATGTATTTCTGAGTATTTGTTTATGTAGAGGCTTATGTCTTAATATAATACCAAGTTTTGAATATCAACGTAAATGCTAGGTAATTATTTGAATAATGAATGATATTTTCGGTAATAGATCCCCGAATTCATCCTTTGATGCCTTTTTTCTTTGAATGTTTCTACATGCCTCGGGTGAGACACTTCTCCTTCACAGAGGAGTGAAAATGTCGACGATGTGCTAGACTATTGTGGAAACCTTTGTTGGCAACCAATGGTCGAACCCTGGGTATTGTACTCCAAATTTTGCGCCAAGAAATGGCTCTATTGCCAAGACCCATATATTTTGAGGGGATCTAGATCATGGTGTCAAGTATTATTAAAGGCGACATTCAATAATGGTGGTATGAGAAGATTGAATCATTTGTTCTATAACAAGCTCAACTAAGAGAAAAGAATTTAGAGTGGGTTGAGGAAATTTTATATGCAAAACCTGCATGTGATTAGTACAAAATTTGTTGGTGTAAATTTCCTAAAGAAATATAAAATTGGTTGAATAGATTGCAAATTGAAGTAGGAGTTAGAAACCATCTCAGACTCCATCGAACCTAGACTACAATCGATTTAATTGAGTTGTATCGCTTGGATATTGAGCTAACAAGAGCTGTCGACTTTTGGGTGCATGAAACCTTAAAAGTTATATGATTGAAATCATTGCAGAAGATCACCAATCCTTTCCCAAATCCGAAGAAATATTCAAGTATGGGTTTTGGGGAAGATTGTTGAGGGAAATCCCCTTATGGATTAGAGTTCTGATGGTAGAACAAAACCTACTGTTGTTTGAAGAAAATAATATGGTAGCTTAAAACCTTAGGTACTAGGGGTAGTATTTAATGGAAAGATGCTATTCAGTTGTGAAGGATGAAAGCATGTTGTGATGGATATAAATGAGTTGTGGAGGGCTCAAGACTTAAGGGAAAATAGAAGAGCGTAGATAGCCAACGAGTGGCAGGAAAAGAAGTTGCAGGAAATTCAGAGATGATAGAGAGAATTACAACAAAATAGGAGAGAAGTTGACGAATCCAGAGTTGCAGACGGAAGGGACAAACAACTCAGAGTTGCAAAGTATATAAGTAGGTAGTGGAGTGAATTCTAGCCAAATAGGAGGTGCTGGAAGTAGTGTAATAGGAAAATTAAATGGAAGCAATGCAACCCACCAGGAGTTAGACAAAGTTAGAATGCCATAAGTGCCTAGAAAGTAAATTGTAGTGATAGACCATAATACTCCCCTTGATGATGAAATGCATTTTGTGATGCGAAGATTGTTTTATGAAGATGATGTATCTCCTTCAAGCAACAATACACATATTAATAATATAGGTAGCTCTCCCCTTAACCTCCTCTTAGTACTTCATCAAATCCTGCTTGTTATGTTTCAAAGTTAGTTAATAATTTAAAGTTCTAGAAAGTCCATATGCATATGCAATCGATACTTCTAGTAGTTTTAGTGGTATTTAGAAAAGTTCCTCATGATCTTCGCATCCTGGTTCACAAGGATTTGTATTGGTTTTTCCTAGTCAGTCTGCCATGGCCGACAATGTAGTGTTAGGATATTCCGAGACATAGGAAATATTTAAGTATAACTTGGTCTAGTGTAGAGTTAGGTAAAGTGTGTTTCTTTACTATGTACTTTTGTAACTTACAATCCAACAACCATGATATGTTCTAGACATGAAGTGATCCCACGGTTCATTCTCTCCTCGGTATTACTGATACTTGATCTGTGGCTTAACACACGATTGGTCCATGATCTCTATTTAAAGAGCATGGAGGGTCATTTGTAGGGTGACCGTTCATGAGAGAACCTTATGTAAATTTTCTTTCTTTTATTAATAAATTTCCTGAAGTGGCTGTGTTGGCTCAGGCCGTGGACTATTTCCATCTTTGAGGATTTTAACCACGTCAAGAATATTGGTGTATTGATCTGTGATATGTTTGTGAGTGGTGTCCTTTAGTGTTCTATTTGAGGAACTTACCTTGTAAATTCCTACATGGTATCAGAGCTATTTGAGGGCCGCATCCATTGGTGATCCAAATTGAAAGCCGGTACAACTGCATCCGACTATCGTTTCCTAGATCTACTGTTTCTGACTACTTTCAGGCCAAGAGGTTTGCTCTATTGTGTTAGGAGCATCTATTCCAATGAGGAACCCCTTTCATTTCATGCGAAAAGGTTTCCGATAACCCTAGCTACGTCATTTTTAAAATCTAGAGGTATATAGTCTTTATTTGCAGTTTTAGTTATTCATTTCTTTGTTTTTTATTACCGGATCGTGTATGCTCTTTGCCCCGCGACTCTGTGCAATTTGGGCAAATCAGAAACATAAAGGAATTATTTTTCTCATGTGTATGCTTTTTTTCGTTGCGCCTTAGTGTGATCTTGGAAAATCAGAAACATTGAGGAAACTATATAGTTTCCGGCGAAAGCTAACTTCAAGAAATAAGGTTTGGTTTTTTTTTGCATGTCCATGTTGGGTTGTGTGGTTTTTTGTTTTGTAGGCAAAAAGAGATTTTTCAAGGAAGCACTAAATGTATCTTCTTCTTCTCATTCTCATGAGTGGCTCATTGATTCTAGAGCTTCTTATCACATGGCCAAAAACAAAGCCATGTTTTCTTCTTTAAATGATTGTAACACCAAAAATATATATGTTGGTGATGATAGATCTCTTAGCGTTGTAGGGACTGGAACTGTTCATCTAGACAATGGTCAATTTAATGATGTATTATGTGTTCCAATGTTATCCTGCAACCTTCTATCTGTATATTAGATAACTCATTCAGGTGACGGTAAAATCGTTGAATTTTCACCCCATGACGTTGTAATTAAGGACCTAAGAGATCATAGACAAATTTTTGCTACTGGCATTGCAGATGATTCTAACAGGTTGTATAAGTTTAACAACTTTGGGTCATGAACTATTCCCTCGGTATTTATTGCTCATAATGATGAAGTGAGCAAACTTTCGCATGAGCAATTTAGTCACTTAAACTGTCGCTCCCTTCAAAATCTATATAAATAAAATATGGTGAAAGGTCTTCCTATGGTATCTTGCAGAGATGATGTTTGTTCCAGATGTGTACTCGGAAAACATCATCAGGATAGTTTTGAAAAACGTGCCTCTTGGCATGCCTCAGCCCCTTTACAACTTGTGCATAGTGATTTATGTGGTACACTTCCAGTTGTTTCATTCTCTGGCTACAAGTATTTCTTAAGTTTCATTGACGATTTCTCCAGTCGCACTTAGGTATACTTCTTAAAACTCAACAATGAAGTATTTAACATGTTCTTGGCCTTTAAGGACTTTATTGAGAAATAATCTGGACATCAAATTCTTAAGTAAGATCTGGTAATGGAGGAGAATATGTTAACAACAAATTAATCAACTTTTGCATTGAGGATGGAATTCCAATGCAACATACTGTTCCATATACTCCACAACAAAATGTTGTAGCTAAAAGGAAGAATTGCACCTTAAAGTAAATGGCTAATTGTATGCTCCAATCTAAAGGACTTAGTCTTAATTTTTGGGCAGAAGCAATTAATTGTGCGAATTACATAGTAAATCGCACTCCTACTAAGGTTTTAAAGAATATCACTTCAGAAGAAGCATGGAGCTCAACAGATGATGGAAATAGGCTCATCAAACTTAACTTGAAGATCTTGCAAGGTTTGATTCATCCAAAGAACTTGAGTATAACAAGCTGTTGTCGCGATATATTATGCTTCCGTTGTGGATAACAGGATTGAAGACTACTTTTTACTTAACCATGAGATAAGGCAACCACCTAGGTAGAACGTTGCTCTATTGGTACTCTTACGATCATAAACACTTCTTGCACAATCTACATCTTTATAATCTTGGATGACCAAATCATTTCCTTTGGGATACCAGAGACCATATTTTGCTGTGTGCTTAAGATATCAAAGAATTCTTTTGACGACAATGATATGAGATTCTTTTGGTGCTGCTTGGAATCATGCTACTTATCCAACTGCCTGCATCACATCTAGCTGAGAGGCTGTCACATATAGGAGACTACCGATCATGGATCTATATAACCTTTGGTCCACATCCATTGATGAATATTCTTGTAACCTGTTACCATAGGGGTAAGGATAGGCTTGCAATATTCCATCTTGAATTTCTTGAGCATTTCCCTGATGTACTTGATTTGTTATATGAATATTCCTTTATCCTGTTGAGATATCTCGATAACTGTTAGATTGTCTTGATCCACTTTCACATAGAGATTGCTTGTCAACGCTTCCTTTCTTGAATCTGTAATACTTCAACTATTCTTCCCCCCTTGAACATGTAATGAAACTTCCATCTTGTTCAAACTACCTGTCTGTCAATCGTAGACTTGTGTCATATACTGTTGCATAGACTCCTCATCTTCAAATTTTTAGGAGTCGATAAGATGAATTGCTCATAATAGTGTGTCATTTAATGGATCGTCATGACTCGAGTCATTAACCGAAGCAACTATTGATTCCTCACAATCTGTTATGAATCATGAAAGCATAGACCTTATTGCCTTCTTGATTTTTTTGCTCATCTTATACTTGTTCATCATGTACCTGTTTTCCTTTCCAAACATTCTTATTGTCATTGTCAAGCTTTTCATTCATGGTTGATTCCATCTTGTACCTGCAGATAGAAGATATGTGTCCATAGTTATGACATTTGTAACATTCAATGTTATTCATAGAAGATTCCGTTTGGTGTCTATCTCGTGATCCTGCAAATTTGCTTCTAGGGTTTTGCCAATAATAGTTGTACCTATTTGGAACTTCACAATCCCTAGCCATATATCCAAATTTGTTACATTTGTAACATTCGACATCATCTCTCAAATGATAAAATTTGTTAATATTATGCTGAGTTCTGGAATATCCATTTCTGAAGGATCTCGTGGAATTATATTCATTCCAAACATACATGTGACATTTCGCAACTCTATGTCCAAACCTTCCACATGAATAACAATGACCATAAAAGATAGGTTGGTACATGGGAGGAAATCTTCTTCAAGGAATTGTCTTCCAAGGTTCTTCCTGCGAGTCTTGATCTTTTGATTTAGCTGAGATATTTATTTACTTGGTAGATTTTCATATCCATCTTCTTTAATTGTCATAAAAGGACTCAAATTCTTTTCGATTTTTTCTTTGTAACTAAGACCAGTCTTGGTACTGTATGATCGATGGTTGTTGATGAGTTTGTCCAAAGTCTTTGAACTGTTGGCATATTTTTGAAAGTTTTTCCATTTTTTACTTCCTTTTGTAGAGCAACTATTTCAGATTCCAATGCTTCTCTTTCCTTGTTGTTTTCCTTTAATTCTTTCCTGAGTGATTCTTCAATTCGTTTGTATTCTTCAACCTTGATTTTAAGATTGAGGAATTGTTCCCTTTCTGTCTTCAATTCGTCTTCAAAAGTGTTAACATGCTTCTTTTAGGCCTTGAGCTCTTTGATAACCTTGATTACTTCATTTTGAAATTCGAATTCAATAATTTCTTCTTCTTCATCTCCTTCTTCTTTAGGTGCCTCTTGTTTATTATGCTTGGCCAGAGATAATACTGTTTCGTTGAACTATTCTTTGTTATCACTGTCTTATTCGGATGAGGAACTATCTTCTTTGGAGAAGAAAATTTTCTTAAACCATTTATTCTTTCCTTGCTTGTTGAGCTTCTTAGGAATTTTCTTCCCTTTGATAACACCCTCATTTTTGTGAGGACATTTGCCTACAAAATTCCCAACCTCACCACAATCAAAACATATTAATGGAATTTTACCTTTGAATTTTCCCGTACATGTTCTCATTTTCCGTGTGAAGTAGGCAAATTATTTATCTAAGAATTCTTCTTCATATTCTTCCTTTTCCTCATCCTTACAATTGCAAGTTTTTTCTTTCGGACTCTGCTTGCCCTTACTATTCTTCTTGGATGAGGCAAATGTTGTTCCTAAGTGAGATGTGCCATCCTCTTCTTCAATCCTCATTTCATATGCTGTAAGAATTCCATGCAGTTCATCTATGTTGAGATTGGTCAGATTTGATCTATCTTCTAAGACAAATACCTTAGGGTTAAATCTTCCTGGAAAGGTTATGAGGATCTTCCAGACAACAATTTTTGTTTCAAAAGGTTCTCCCAAACCTTCCAATGTATTTGTTGTTTCATCAACACGTTGAAAGTATGCAACAATATCTTCATCTTCCCTCATTTTGAGTTGCTCAATTTTTTCCCTAAAAATTTGAAGTTTTGCTTCTTTCACCTTTGAGTCACCTACTTATATATTTTCAAGCTTGCCCCATGCCTCTTTAGCAGTTTTACAAGTCAATACCTTAAGATAAAAATATTCGATAAGCCCACTAATAATAAGATCTTTAGCCTTTGCATCATATACCATATTTTCTTACCTTGTTCATCTCGGGTCTGTGTGAAGCCTTTACCAACGATTTCCCATACTTCATATCCTTGCGCCAGCAAATGAACCTGCATTCTTCCGCTCCAAAGTGCATAGTTATTTCCATTGAACAAAGGAAATCCATTCTTAGTATACTACATAATCTCCTCCCAGTTGTTAGACTGCTATTGAAGGAACCAAGCTCTGATTCCAATTGTTGGAAATACTGAGAAGGGGGGTGAATCAATATTCCTTAGCAATTAACACTTTTAAATATTTCCAGAGCATTAGTTAATGTTCAATTATTATTAATGTTTATGTAGTAATAACGGTAAATAAAAGAACATAGTAGGCACAATAATTTTAGGTGGAAAACACCCTCTGGGTCAAAAACCACCGATCACTTTTCTAATAATTTCTTTAATCTTTAGCCCCAACTGAAATGAAAGCAACAACTTCCTAGAATTCTAGAAAATCATTCTTCTCCAACTCCCACTAGAAGGATGCCCTAATGCCTTGGTTTCTTCAATAATAAACTAAATGGATGCCCCAACACCCTAGCGAGCCACAACTCGCCCTAGCACCACCCTACCACCCTGAAGTGTTCATAGGATCCAACCTGTAGGCGACTTCATGCACCTTCCTACCACCTCCCTCCACCTTATAATGACTGAAATAAGACAAGACTATGGATTCCCAAACTAGGGACAATAATCCACGATACAATAATATGTACAATGATTTTTACGTACTTGAGCAAATACCCAATCACTCTATGACTCACAACCCAACCATAACATCATCCCAACAGTGAATCCTATGCCTCCCAACACTACCTCTTCAACTCTAGGCAGAATGACTCTTTTACAATCTTTACAATGATGACTCTTTTACAACTTTACAATGATCACTCTTTTATAATGACGACTCTTTTATAAATGACTCTTTTACAACTTTAGAATGATGACTCTTGGCCTTAACAATACTTCACAATATCCTGGATGGATGTCGTGCCTTCAAGGATGTCCCGCTGCAATGATTCCTTTGATTTGATACTTATTCTCTTGAATTATTGCTTGATTTTGAAATTGAATATTCTTCTACCCGTATGCAAAATTTGTCTGATGAAACTAGTCCCAAAACAAAACAAAGTACTCTTCAACTTACCTCTACCTGCAAAACACATGTAAGTGCATAATAATGAATATATATAAATTAAAATTATAATGTGTACCTGAAGTGTGATTGTCACTTTTGTTGTTGACTTGTTACAACAGTAGAAAAAGACTCCCACTCTTGATATTGGCCTAGACTCTATGGAAGAATGTATCCAAAACTGACCTAAAGATATATACAATAAAAATTTATGACATACCCTAGACTTGTGATGGACCAAGTTCTAAGTACAACAATAGAGACCATTCTATCAACTATGACAAGACAAGTAACAAGAACTTACAACATCATATAGATTTAGCAGACTTGGTGTAGCATAAAAAATATGTAGCATCGAATGTGTAGTATCAAGAATATGACATCTGAAATGTGGTATCAAAACTAACTGTGACATATAGAGACATAGAGATATAACAAAGACCCTGTATATACTTACGTTGTCCTGCAAAAACATATGTCAGAGATGATACTCAAAATTCAAATGTAAACACTAATCATACATACCTTGTTGTAGGAGAGTTACCCTTGACTGTTGATGTATGGTCCTTACTGCAGTGATCCTTGAATGCATGTTTTTTCCTTCCTTCTAGGAGTTCGATATTGAATCTAATGTATATATGTAATTTCAGATCTCCAGGGTCTGAAATTTAGTCATGCGGTATCCCTATGAGTCCTATGTACAACCCCATAGGTCTGATCAAGGATTGATTCTTCAAGAAAGAGTTATGCCCAATCTCCCATGATGACCTGATTATAGACTGGTTGAGTAGAGTGAACTTATATGAAGTTCCACATGTCACTGTTGCAGCCTTCAGCCCTGAAAAAAAATACCCAACAAACTAAAGTCCATCCTCTTTCTGTCACTATTTACGAAATTTGAATCCAATGCTCAGAGAGAAAGTTATGACAATTTTCACAATGCCACCTGTTTGACATGGAATTCAGGAGCTTGCAAAAACCTTAACTTCCTCAGATCATATCTCTGAAAATATAGAGAAACAAGATTTTAAATTCGGTCACGAGGTTAATCGAGATTTTTTCTCAAATTGGTTTTAATGTTAGCTTCTGAAGCTTCCCAAAATTTTTTTATAGTGAAAATTCCACGATGGTCTGTTTGAAGCCACAAAATCCCTACTAGAGGAGGATATGAGGGCCACTATCTATATGAATGTCTTGAGTTGAGAGGGTCCTCAATAAGTGAACATTGGATGGATTTTAGGTGAAAAAAATATTATTAATTATTAACTATTCAATGACTGCAACCAATTATGAGTGCCATTCCACAACCCCATAGGGTTTTAGCCCACCAACTGGGGTTACTAACTTCAAACATGAATATCTCTCAAACCGTGAAGAATTACGTGGCATGCCATATATCAACGAAAACATATCGACGAATAGAATCCATATAGAATATACTTGACTTATAATAGAGTAAGTTTTCAAGTCAAAGTTCCCATGCAAGATCGGGGTAGCCCCTAGTGCTGCTTGGGTTGATATCATTGACAACCACTAATCACCAATTTTTTTCATAATCTCCCATCATGCCCATCTATTATTTTTCTTTGGTATGTCACGTTGCTATTTTTTTTACTTGAAGGTCAATATTTTTGTGCCATTTGGGACCTTAGGACTATTGTTTTCATATAAGGAAGTTGGTTGTAATAAGCAAACGAGCTTAAGAAGGTTGTTTCAATGATACAAATCTAATATAGTTCTTGGTCATATAACAATGATTAATTCTTGAATATACCTAAAAGGAGTTTTGGTGTTGGAATTCTTGTTGAACAATGATACAAACTTATGCAAGAATGCAACAAAGTACAAACATAAACATAAACATAAACACAAAGATGCAACACAAATAAATCTTCATTTCATTAATATCAAAGAATTGAAAGATGTTTACGTACAAAATGGAAATAAACTAGCTCAGACGATGGTAGCTTATCTTTGAGAAGAGATGTGGCAGCTGTATGCCTCTGAACAATGTTACAATGAGGCTCAAAGGCCTATTTATTATTGAGAAATAATGGAAAACCCTAAACATCGAAAAGCCTAACCTTAGGAGATGAAGCACCAAAACTGTGGGCCGTGTTGGGGTAAATTGATACATCAACTTCCTGAGGTCGTAACTTTGGCATACGATCTCTGTTTGATGCACACAATACCTCGTTAGAAATATCTATCTAAGGAATAAAAATTTCAACTGTAAATGTCAATTAGGGACTCACATTTTCCTGTTTTCCAAAAAACATTGTTTAGGGCCTCAAAATGGTTCCGAAAGTTCAAAACCCGAAAAATGGTAAAAATAGTAAACTGTACTACAATTACAAAAACGAAAATAAATAATGGTACAATGGTGGGGGTCCAAGTGAAATAGGCGAGTGGCTACCAATATCCACCTGGATCAAACAATGTTTCATTTTTTCAATTAGATCATGTAGCGTCATATTTGGTTTTTGTCTAAGATAATTCCATGTCAATAAGAAATTTCCCTTGTCACCTTCTAATGCATCTCGAGATTGGTATTTGCATTAGATACCTATGATTGGGAAAAAAACACTTCGATGCAATCATGTTCACATGTACATGTTTTGTTAAGGGATAAATAATTATCTAACATCTGCCCCACCCTTTCCCTTATTACCCATATTGAGGGTGGGGGTAGCTGGAGATATTGGGGAAATCTTAATATCTATTTCATGATGTTATGTCTTGTTTAATGTGTTATTATGAATTTTGTTTATATATGATGGAACACATAAATTTTGTTTATATATGGTGGATCTTTGTATAATTCACTGTTAGAATTGTAAGTTGTGTAATGTGTTTAAATAGTTAAATGTATAGAGAAATAATGTTTCAATGGTGTTTTCTTATTGCCATCCTCTACAACCCAATATAGGGTTAATGTGTACATGTCGAATTAATATGTTGAATTTATATTAATATGTCCAATTTATAATACGCAAATTGGTAAACATACATTTACATGTCGGTTAAAATTAATATAGAGCCCAAGGTAGATGTTGTAGTGTCCGTAAAAAGTTAAAAGTAATAAAAGTAATAAAATTCAAATTTATTACATTGTAATTTTGTTTTTATTAATAAAATTAAGAATAACTTTTTAGATTATAAAAAAATCATAATATACATATTACATTAAAAGATATAAGTAGAAATTCGGTGATTGGGTGAGAAAAAGGCAATCACTCCTACGTGTAAATGATGATGTCAGACACTTGGCCAATGTTGTGGGGGACGACCTCCCCTTCCTCTCACGGTGTTCTTAGTACATGTAACATTAATGTCGAGCGTGTGAATTTCCCATCACCCTTGTTGGGAGAGGGAGTAGACGAATGTCAAGGGTATTGGGAAGGTGGAAAGCCTATGTTATGGCAAGTGATTTGGTTATTGTGGCGGTTTTTTGGTTGAGGCTTGAGCTCAGATAGAAATGTGAATCTCTGTGTTTGGCATCTTGACTAGGACTAGTGGCGTTTCCACCGTCGGTGCCCCCTCCTCAGTGTTCGGGTTACTAAATTGGTTGTTTTCTTTTGTCATGGGTGGCCTCTATCTTCTCTGAGAAGGATGAGGGCTTGACACAGAGTAATTGGTCAAACTGTGAGCTTTTTAGCAGGTGGTTGGGTATTCGAGATTTTGGCTCTCTTTTGTATCTTCAGGGTAGAAAGTTTCATCTTCTGAGCGGCTCTCCCCTGTGGTTCCAGATCTCTAAAGGTCTCCCATGGTGGTGGGGTGTTTGCTCTCAAGGATTTTGGTTAGTGTTAGGCCTGCGAGGGGTTGGGGTTTATGAATTGTTGGTTAATAGTTTCACCGTTGGTCTGGGTTCTTGGTGTCTGGCATCTACCCTGGCTGGACTGGTTAATGCTCTTCAGTGTGATTGGGGGGCTTCCCTGTAGTCATAATTCGAGTTTGAGTTAGTAATTTCTTGCTCATTCCATATTTTCCTGGTGATGGTGGCTTTGCTGCAATGCGTTTGGAGTCGCGCAATGCTCATTCCCTCCCTCCGATCAAGCGAGTTTCAACCAATCTAGGAGGGCGAAGATCTAATTTGTAGGTGTCAATGGCGGCAAAAGTGTCTCCAAACTTTGGTTGGGGTGGTCACATCGCAGGTCGGGCAGCTCCCAGGGGGTTGTGGTGGTTCGTCGACTGGTCGTGGGGGGAGCACCCCCGGGCTTCGAAGAGGGGTTGGGGGACGTAACAAAGGGGCACTGATAATAGGGAGAAAGCGAGACAACCTGGGCATGGAGGCATGGCATATCACCATTGTTGTTTGGATAACTGTCAGGATTTGATCCAGTCTCTACTGGACCACCTGGAAACCTCAGAGAGGGTGCGACAGGAAGAACATGTAGCACTCATTGCTACATTGTACAAGATGCAGTACTTCCAGTGTCATGTTCGGGAACAATTTGTGGTGGTATGACGCGGTCAAAATTTGCTAACAGAGAGGGTGGAGAAGCTGGAGATGGCACACTTTGAGGAGCATGTACAATGCTCCTTTTTCCCTCCTCCTCCTCTAGGGGTTGCTCCAGACAATCTTGCTTCAATTACTTCAGATGACTGATCATGGTTACGAGTGTTTTACTTGTTTTATATGTTTTTTTGGTGTTTTTGGCCTCCTAAGTTGTGGACTGTGTATCTAGTTATTCTTTTGTTTCTTTTTCATATGCTGATCGCAGTAGTCAACAAACCTAGTCAGAGTGAGACTACTTGGATTTTGAAAATGATGTACTCCATTTTAGATGAATGAATAGAACTTGCTTATATTATACTATATATATATATATATATATATATATATATATATATATATATATAATAATATATATATAGCCATCCATTTTACCTTATAAAATGGAATAATGATTATGTAACCATATTTAAAGTTAATTAATAAGCACATATAAACTTACAATATAAACAATAGCCCTTAACCTTGGATATTCACGTCCACTTTTCCATAGATATTATTAACTTGTAAATAAGCTTTATTACAATACCATGGGCCAATTCCATGGCTCATCAATACAACATGCCAAAAAACCAACTCTCATTTCACACTCAAAATATTTTATAAATATTTATTTGCATTTAATTTTATAAATATTTTATTTGCATTTAATTTTATAACATTTTTTATTAAGTTTAAAAGAAAAAATATTATAATTACTTCTGAGATATATCTACACCTCTATCATATGAAAATATATAAGATATAAACAATAGCTATAAATTAAGATTTATTTCACCATATAAATTAAAATAATAATTCTGTAACTATATTTAAATTTCATTAATAAGCACAAAAATACTTAATACTTACAATATAACAAGATTTTTAACCATGAATATTCACCACCACTTTACCATGGATATTATTAACCATACCATACCATGGGCCAATACCACATGCCCAAAAACCGTCCCTCATTTCACAATCAAAATAATATTTACAATTAACAAGACTTTTAACCATGGATACTCACCCCACTTTACCATGGATATTATTAACCATACCATACCATGGGCAAATACCATGGCTTATCAATACCACATGCCCACAATCCATCTCTCTTTCTTTTGCTAAAGCAAGAGTCGTACCTTCGTTATCATTAAATCGAAAAATAATTTACATAGAATACAACCATCCACATGGCTCCATGGACCAAGCTAAAGCTACTCTCTAAAAAACCAAGGCATCGAGTTAAGGAAAAAACACCGATCCCTACCCACAAAACAAAAAAACTCTCGAATGCGAGATAGTACTAAGGCCAAGCATTCGACCCACCAAAATCTGAATGGAGGACTAACCCTCGTACCAATGAAATACCTAAAATCCTTGACACGGGAATCGACCTTGAAGCCTTTAATCTCCACTGTCAAAACTTCTTGCCCAAACCAATGACAGAGGAAGACATCGCAATTCCAAGACTCCCACCAATTCACAATATGGACCCATTGACAAGCACGCTGGTTCCTGATCCTAGATCCTCCAAGCTTGATTCGGTGCCTGATGAAGATATCGTAATGCCTAAAAGCCCGCCGCTTAACTTTATGGACCCACTGACTTGCTCTATGATTTTTAACTATAGATCTTCCGTGCTTGATTCGATGACCGAGGATCATATCGCATGGGTCTAAAGCACTACTATTTAGCATGCGATGAGGGTGGTATTCGTACCCATGCCTCGGCTATGTGTAGCGCGTTGAGTGTGATCACTCCCAAATCTTAAAAACCATTTCCAGCTTTAGAGGCTCCCGATAAACCGAAAACCAGTCTGCGGTGGAATTGTGTCCTTGTGAAGAGAAACAAGTATATTCCGTCCGCCACGAAAGCCTGGGTTCCGGTTTCTCACGCCATCACCACTGCACCTATTAGTGAACCCATGTAAAGTAAAATCCCATCCCTCTGGCCAACTATCTGGGCAGTATAATCTGCCAAGCAACACAAGAGGGAACAAAAGGAGGAAAAAATAGCAACTCATAACAAAACCAAATTAACTGGACACAACCTCCATGGCTTTATTACGATACACCATCATATCTTCATCCACTTGGCAGCAACACTATTCCTTAAGACTGTTTTGAGGCAACCCTTGCCAACCCATCACGACCTTGTTAGTGGTACAGATTATGCCTTGATTAGCCAGTAAATCCGCTAGTTTGTTGGCCTTGCTTCTTACATGATTAAAAATTACCGTGCGCAGGCCCCTAAGGTGGAGTTGGATCCGTTGAAAGACTTGGATCAACCTCCAATGTTTCGAAACCTTCTCCAGATCCGTGCCCCAACTAATTCTTTTGACCGAGTTAATGATTAACTCAGAGTCTGCTTCGATAATCACATTTTGCCGATTATCCTGCACCAGGAGTTCTAGGCTCTTCTGCATAGCCATTAATTCTGCCATGTTGTTAGTGGCTTTGCCTAAATGGCAATGGAAGATGGAAAGGATGTTTCTGATTTCATCCCTTAGCACCCCTCCAAAGCCAGCAGTGCCCAGGTTGCCTTTTGAGGCCCCATCAATGTTATATTTCAGAATGCCCTAAGGGGGAGGATGCCAATAGTCTTTCTTAGTGTCCATAATTCTAACCTTTTTGCCCATGCCCTATGGAATAAGCCCTTGCATACCCAACTATCTTAGAATCCTTATATCAGCATCTGAAGGTGGATTCTTAGGGGGATTTTGCACAGTGGTACTTACCGTCTCCTTAAGTTGCATCAAGGTCTGCTCAAACAGACATTGGAAGGGTCTCTTTTCATCTTTGAAGATTCTATTGTTCCTTTCTTTCCATACATTCCAAATAATGAAGCTGGGAGTGAGAGCCCAAGCTGAGCCAAGAATTTCATAATCAGAAAAATTTTGCCTCCATTTGGTTAGGATGTTGATGGTACTCCCTCTATCCCTATTGGTATTTTGGAAGATGTTGGTGAAAGAATCCAACAATCTAGAGGTGAAGATGCAATTGTTGAGGAGGTGTTTCATAGTTTGCTCTTGGGCCTCACAGAGCTAGCATCTGGAAGACCCCAGAACACCCCTTCTCTGAATGTTATCCCAAGTCATAATTTTCTTATGAAAAACCAGCCACATGAAGAGTTTAATCTTCATCCAGCCTTGATGTCTCCATAGGTTCTGCCAAATTCTATCCGGAGCAAGAGAATCCAGCTCAAGGATTTTGCATTTTGCCTCCTTAAGGTTAAAGGTGCCCTCATTGTTGTTGCCCCATCTTAACTGGTCATGCCACCCTGTTACTAGAATCTTCCTTTGTTCCAACAGTTTCATAAGAGCCTCTTCTTTAGCTTTTAAGGGGCTGTCTTCTCTGTCAATAATGTTCCTACAGTTTCTCCATTTGCCTGCATTATTGGTTTGGACCCAAAAATCATTGACCTTAGATAACCCTATGATGTCTTTCTCTATCTTGAGATCCACAAAATCCTCTTTTAACAGTGTCGGTTCTTGTTTCCATTTATCTTCCCAAAATAGTGCCAGATCTCCCTCTCTGATTTCCCAGAAGCTATTCTTTTGTACTGAGCCTCTATTCTTCCATGCCTTATTCTAGATGTATGAGCCCTTTATACTTCCATACATCCTTATATGATCGTTAATTTGCCAAGGGCTAGTGTATTTTTCTTTCTAGATACTAGCCCACTGAACCTTTGGTTCTTTAACCCAACACCACCATAATTTAGTCCCTAAAGCCTTGCTTAGAACCTCTGGATCATCCAAACCAAGACCTCCATGGTTTTTAGGTTTGCAAATATTTCCCAAGATACCAAGGCCCATTTCCTTTTTTTCTCCCCCTTACCCCAGAGGAAGTCTCTTTGAATGGTTTTGAATTGTTGTAAGACTCCTTTAGGTGCTGGGAGTGCTGATAGCATGAGAACTAGGATAGATTAAAGAACACCCTTTGTAAGTACCAACCTACTAGCCAAGTTTAAAGATCTGATGGTCCAATTCTTGATTTTATCCTGCATCTTGTTAATCACCGGCTCCCAAGTTTCCTTATGCAGAGGTTTAGCAGTTAGAGGAACTCCCAAATATTTTGAAGGTAGGGAATCCCTTTGAAAGCCTAGAATTCTAGAGATATTCCTTTGAATAACTATATTTGTATTAAAGAAAAAAATCTTAGATTTGGAAAGATTAACCTCCATACCTGTAACCATGGCAAAGTCACTTAGAAGTTGTTTATATGCAAGAGCTTCTTTGACCATAGGGATTCCATGCAGCATGGTGTCATCCACAAATTATTGATGAGTCAAGGACTGTCCATTCTCAGAAAGTTGGAGACCCTTGATTTTGCCTTCTTCTTTTTCCTGCTTAATAGATCGACCAAGTCCTTCCATCATGAGTATAAAGAGAAAGGGAGAGAGTGGATCACCTTGCCTGAGGCCTCTTGAAGGAATAAAAATATTGGAGGGAGAACCATTTACCAAAATTGAAAAGTTGGAAGAAGTTACCGGAGCCATGACCCATCTAACCCAGTTATGATCAAACCCAAAAGCAATAAGAACCCTCCTAATATAGGTCCAGTTCAACTTATCATAAGCTTTGGCTAGGTCCAATTTCATGATCATTCCAACCTTCCTGATGCTACTCAGTGAGTGCACCACCTCTTGTGCTTGAATGATGTTATTGAGAATTTGTCTGCCTTCCACATACCCAGATTATTCCCCAGACACAAGAATGGGAAGAAGTGGTTTGAGTCTATTGGCCACAACCTTAGATATTATGTTGTAAACCACATTGCACAATGCTATGGGTCTAAACTTATCTGGAGTTAGGGAATTGTCCTGTTTAGGGATCAGATAGATGGAGGAGGTGTTGAGTGCCTTCAGAATAGTTATATTTCTCCTGGAATCTTCTACTACATTTAGAATGTCCTGTTTAACAATATTCCAGCAGGCTTTAAAGAAATTGACATTAAAACCATCAGGGCCTGGCACTTTACCATTCTGCATTTCCTTAAGGACCTCACTAATTTCCTCTTCAGTTACTGGCCTATTGAGATTGAAATTTTCCTCTCTGGACACAAGTTTTGGTATATGTCTTGTTAAGTCCTTGATGAAAGGCTCTCTATCTGGAATGGTTTCCTTTGTAATCCCACTAAAGTGCTGAACTAACACAACTTCTATTTCTTCATGGGAGCTAAGAAGTTGCCCTCCCTCATCCTTGATCGAAGAGATTCTATTATGAGCTCTATTTGCCAAGGTTGATCTGTGGAAAAATATGGTATTTCGTTCTCCTTATTTTAGCCATTACACTCTAGATTTTGTCTCCAAAATATTTCTTCTTGTTTACATAAGTTCTCCCATTCTCGCTGGAATTTGGTGGATTTATTATTTCTGACTTTATAAAAGCCATCCTTAATAAGGGTTTGGTTGAGTTCCTACAATTTGTTTTCAACATCTTCTTTTCCTTCAAAGATATTACCAAATTCATTCTTGTTCCAATCTTTTAGCCTGAGCCTGATATGTTTTAGTCTTTTGTGGAGAAGAAACATACTTGTGCCCTGAATATGAAAATCTTTAGACCAACAACTTGAAATGTTGCTGGTGAAATCTGGATGGGTGAGCCATATATTCTCAAATCTAAATGGTCTATTCCTAGGGGTACCAATGCCCTTGATCTCTAGTTGAACCGGCCAGTGATCTGATCCTCCAAAGGGGAGAATTCTCGCTTCCATTTCCTTATCCTTGAGCATGAGGTCCTCTGAGATGATGAACCTGTCTAACTTTGAGGCAACAAGAGACTCTCCTCCTCTTCTATTGTTCCAAATAAAGAGACCATTACTCGAATCAATATCAGCAAGCTTCACAGTATCCATAAAAGTTTGAAAAGCTAAGGAGTCTTTGTTTAGAGTTCTGGTGCCCCCTTTTTTCGTCGATAGTGATTTGATCATGTTGAAGTCCCCACCCATAATCCATGGTATCTCTACATATCTCTCTCTAAGATCCATAAGAGACTCTAGCAACCTGAGTTTGTCATTCATTCTTTGAGGGCCATAAACATTTGTGACCAGATAGGTCTCCCTATCTCCCACAGGTTGAATAACCATTGATAAATAATTTCTAGAAGCCTCAGTATCTATTATACCAATCTTTAGGGAATTCCAAAGAGTTAGGATGCCTCCTACTGTATTTTCTGCTTTGACTTCTAGAAACTCATATCGATTGAGCCACTTGCTATATATTTCTTTGATTTTCTGAATGGAAAATTTAGTTTCCTGGATAAAAATCATATCCGGAGCTTCTTGTTTCATTCTGTTACTAAGTAATCTTTGTTTCCTTTTACTGCCTAGACCCTTGATATTCCAAGAAGTAAACTTCATCATTAAAGATTTGTGAAAGAGTAACTGGTTAGGTCTTTCATCTTACCTGAATCTATGATTAGCTTTCTACATTCCATCAGCAACTCATTCTGCTTTTTTCTGCCTCTTTTATTTCTTGGTATCTAGGTGCTAATCCTAGTGTATTTTTTATGGTTTTCACACCTTCATTACCCTCTCTTACAGTATTACTTTGCCTGTCCATCCCTTTAGCCTAGGTTTTACATAAGTATAGTTGTTGTACTCTAGTGAACTCTTCTCGAGGTAACGAGTCTAACCCTCCCATGGTTCCCTGTTTCAAGAACCCTTCCAAATCTAGGTGTTCTCTATCAAGAATCTCCTGTAGTTCATGGTCCTCCATTTCCATCTCACTTTGGGTCATTTTCTGGTCCATATCCAGTTCTACATCGCTCATCATAGCCTCTTTCTGTTTATTATTTTCCTTTGTTTGATCTTTGTCTTCCTCTTTCTCCTTCTCCCCTGGACCTCCCTCCATTCCTTGATCTACTTTTGTTATCTCTTCTTCTTCCTCAAGAACTTGGTACCTATTCAGATTGGCCTGAGGCCCTTCTGCTTGATGTTGCTTAAGTCCCCTTTTGCCCCCTTTTCCTCTATGGCTCACTTTATGAAAAATTTTCGTGTCTTTCATTATGGAAGCTTTGCTCTTGTTCTTAATTTTACTGAGAGTGCAATCCCTGAAAAGGTGTCCATGCTCATGGTATCTGCGACATCTAAAGGGAATATGTTCATAATCTACTATTTGTACCCATTTTTCATACAAAACTTCCAAGATCACCTCATCCGGCAGAGCTATGGAGAGATCCATTTCCACACAAATTCATGCAAAAGAAGTATATTTTCCTCTTTTGGTGGCTTCAAAAGGTTTGACAAAACGTCCTAATTTATTTCCTATGGCTGTTAACGATTCTGTTTGCCAGTAATCAAGAGGAAGGGAGTAAAGTCTTATCCATACCGTAACTGAAGTGAAAGTCTCTCGCTCCAGGACAAAGTTCATCATCTATATAGAGGCCAGCAACTGCGTAGAAGTAGGGCAACTACGTAGAAGTAGGGCCCTCCTTCAAACACTCTGTTTTTATCCTCAATATTTGTGAAGACCACAGTAAAGAATCCCTTTGATCCCAGATGTAGGTCAATGCTCCCTTTTGGTTTCCAATGGTATTTAATCCATGTATGTAATGCTTTTTTAGTGGGCCATACTCCCCTGAATTTACAAATGATAGCATATGTTCGCATGTGGTCCTATGTGCCTGTAGAGCAGGATCATTCAGAACTACTCTGGGTGTAACTTCAACTTTGGGTTTACATGGTCCCTTCTGTGCCTTGGTTTTTGCTCCCTGTTCCTTGTCGTCTTCCTCCTTTTCTTTTGTGCTTTTATTCTCCCTTGCTTTGATTCCCTCTTGCTTTTCTTCCATGCTTTCTTTCCCTTCTTCAGCAAGACCTCTGCCCTCTTCTATTGGCTTCTTACCCCAACTGGCAACAACCTGCTTGTAGGAGGGAGTGGAGCTCCCTCCTTTGCGTCCTTCCATGGATTTCAACTCCTACTAAAGACTATAAACCCTAGCTGTTCGTCCCGCTCCAACCCCCTGTTTTCAATAAATATTGATAAATACTAATGAATATTTTTCGCCCACAATCCATCTCTCATTTCACAATCCAATTTTTTTTTTTGGGCCAAGAGATACTCTCCATCCCACTGTGGAAGAGTTGTTGTAATATCCACTTATATTATTTTATCTAAACATTTTGACCCAGTCAAATTTCATACAAATAAAAATAAATTATTAATTAAAACATTTTGACTCAGTGAAATTATATAAAATATAAAAATTAAACTAAAAAAATAACAATAAAAATTAAACTAATAATTACCCAGCCTAGATCCATCTTGATCCAAGCTCGAAGAGGGATCACCTTGAGAGATTTGATCCCTCTCCACGCTTGATAGATCCCAAGTTAAGATGGATCTAGTGTTGGTTAAATTGCAATAAAATTTAAGGATATTTCATAAATTAACACATGGGTTTTTTCACACTAATCATACAACTATATTCACATATAATATAGAATATAAGTTGTTCCTAATTTTAGGAAAATTTCAAGAGATTTATTATTATTATTATCATGAAAATGATTTGTAATGCTTCTAATAACAATAATAATAATAGTGAGAATATTAATAAATATTAAGAAAAGATAATATAGTAAATAAATAAAATAATGAATAATAAGGTGAAGTTTTAATAAATAAATAAAAATTAACTATAAAAATAGTAAGAATATATAAGGTTAATAGAAAGTAAAAAAGAATAAAATAAAGGAGAGTCAAATTAAAGCAAACATTAGAATTTAGCATGATGATATATTGATGATGTGCATAAAGATTATCTTTCCTTTTTTGGAGCAAATTGTTTTATTTTAAGGATGAAAAGGAGAATGTGAGATGAATCTATATAGCATAACAACTTTGAAATTTTTAGTAAGGGAAATCTTCATTTTACATGTAAATTCTCATCTCTCATAGTTTCATAAATTATTTACTAACTAACTGAAATAATAATTTATTTA
>APFE031356016.1:65427-79352 GCA_000404065.3 Pinus taeda | reverse complement strand
TTTCTATATTATTAGTAAAAAACAAATATTACTATATTCATAAAAAATTCATCCTTATTCAAACATTTTTATCTAACATATATACCCTATAAAGTACATAATAAACTATAATTATGGCAGTTGTCTATAATGCGACTTTTTGAAAGCCTTTCCGGTGGGTTTTTCCGGTCAAAATCCGACAACAATTTATTGGAATCACAAGTTTGATAGCTAATTTCTGCACAATCAAAGCGTCTCAAGGGTTTTTCAGGGTGCTGAATCCAAATATGCAATTAAAAAACCATTTTAACTGCAACAAATCAAGATTTAACCTCAATTTCTTCTGCCGGATTCCGTCATCGGAATCTCCAAAAAGTAACATTATAGACAACTCCATTATAATAGTATCATGCAAAAAACAATGTGAACATGTGTGCTTTAGAAAATAATTGTGAAAGTAATTAAAAAAAATCCCCTTTTTCATTTCAAAGCGCTAAACCTGGCTTAGACAAGTGACAATGTTTTGGTAAATATTGATAATTCAAACAAAATATCAATATAATATGTTAGAGATATATATACTATTGAGGGCATAATAAAAGCACCACATCATCTTAACCTCGCTGCTAATCATACGAATTACCGGAACACTAAAGTGGACCAGCCACATAGATCACGTTTTTGTTGTGGAATATCAAAAAGTATTGAGTGAAAAAGGGCGAGCACAACATATGAAGGTCATTAATAAAAAATAAATGTTGCAAAATAGTTAGTATTGTGAACTTGGATTAATATATATACTTTTTAATTATTGTATTCAAGTCTACCATTGTGTTTGTGTTTATTAGTTATATATAAAAAAATATTTATTAATAACAAGTAAAAATATAAAATAGTTTTAATATAAAAAAAATTACTAATTTATATATGATTTCTAATTAATGCAATAAATATAGTAGGGGCTTTGAGATGTAGTTTTTTCTGGGAAAATTTATTGTGTTATGTGCTATTGATTTATCTTTTTCTTGTTCTTATTGTTTTCATCGATCTATTGCCTTCCGCTGGTAGAAAGTAGAAGTAGATTCTTGTCTTGTACTTTAGTAAATTGCATGAGCTTGTGAATCTACATGATTTTTCTACAAAATGAAACCAAGACAACGTTGAACCATCAACAAACTGTTCTCTATTCCTTCATCAAATATATAATCAATACATAGGATGCAATTATGTCTAAGTTCCCTGCGTCTTCAATCCAACAAAGGATCGGTCCAAAAATTGAAAGAAAAACATAAAACTGTTGTTTTTTTAAAATGCCTTTCCTCAAGACATAAAGCATAAAGTATCTTTTGTCCTAAAAAACAAACTGTTTATACAAAATAAAATAACGTGTCATCGAACTGATCATGATGATTGAAAATAGAAAAACACAAAAAACTGCTTTTCCGACTATTCAAAAAGCCTGTGTAGCAGCTGTGCAACATACGAAAATTCATCTTTCCAGAAATGGCTTGTGGGAAAACTGCTAAGGAGATGAGATCCACACCACGTTTACCCCACATCATCCCCTTGAAAACTTGACAGGTGGCTCACCTTCATCATGCATGTGATAGTCTGGGCACGACCTGTGCAATGGTTGCGCAACGTATTTTCTACGGGCCATATCTCCCAAACATAAATACTTGTGTAAAAACTGAAGGATTTTAAACATAAATACTTGTGTAAAAACTGAAGGATTTTATTGTATATTATATTTTTTTGAAGATAAACCTCTCTCAGTTTCTCTGAATTCTTCCCTAGCCTCCCAAAAAACTCTCTGCAAAACCATGGCTAAAACGAAGTATTTGTGCAGGCCAAAAAATAGGCTCTGAATATGCAATCAAATATTCTGATCTGTGACACCTGTGCAAAATATGGAAGAGACTATTGTTCTATTCCATGTCCTTGAGAAAAACCTCTTTCATTTTCCAAAAAATCTCCTTCAGGTGGTCGTAATCCGTTATGCAAAATGGTAACTAAAACAGTGGGTTTTTGTGCATTCTGAAAAATAGGCTTTAAAGATGCAATCAAATCTCCTGATTTGTGACACCTATGAAAAATATGGAAGAAGTTATTGTTCTCTGGTCTGTTCTTAAGAAAAACCTCTTTCCATTTGTCTAAATTCAGGTCCATTTGGTCATAAACCGTTCTGCAAAAATAGTGACCAAAAAGTCAATTTAAGAGGAAATTGCATTAACAATACTGAGAAGATGGGTGTGCTTGATATAATGGTGTATAATCCTTTCCATGTTTGCAAATATGCAAGGCTTTAACATACACCAAGTACAATGGACAACAAAAATCCATCAGGTTGTATGCCTTCCCATTGTATTTGACAAAACAGTTTCA
Source organism: Pinus taeda (assembly GCA_000404065.3). NCBI lineage: Eukaryota > Viridiplantae > Streptophyta > Pinopsida > Pinales > Pinaceae > Pinus > Pinus taeda. The sequence goes on along the minus strand of APFE031356016.1, from coordinate 76,988 downwards.
ATGCCTCCTCACCTTGCTGATTTTGTGCACGACCTCCAGAAAACAAGATTAAACCATGTCCATGCTATGATTTGAAATGATGACCATTAGGGAATAGAGAAGATGGATACTTAGGGTAAAATGTGATGTCTAAAGAGGGAACATATTGGAACTTTAATGACTATACTGCTTTGACATCACTCCTTTAACTGTAGACACCATCAGATCAAGTAGACATTCCATCAACACTCAATATCCTAACTCAGTAGCTTGTTATAACAACTTTCAATGCTTAGACACCCCTTCCCATAGCTGAATTTAATGACCAAAGTAATAACCCAACTAATGATGACTCTCCAGGCAGGACAAGGTCAAACTTATAACAATGACAATGTTTATGGATTTGACCCCCCTACAAGACAACAAAATAATAGTTCGAAGACCTTCGACTAATAAATTAACCTACTCTAACATTGGCTCTATTGGGGATGGAAGTGTCCCTATGAGGTGCCAAGATCGACACCACGAACCATAAGCCTAACCATTAGGAAACATAAACAATGTGTAAAACTGATATACAAACTACCAAACTGGAGAAAATTATAGACTAGACTGACTGAAAAGGGCTAGAATATTGGGAGACTCCTATCTAAAAACTAATTTATTTATGGCAGCAGAAAAATGGGACCTTATGGCCTTCACCTCGGGCTTCAAATCCCAACTACTACTACCCACACTTGCATTATTCAAAAGTAAAATGGTATAGACAATGGAATATTGCATATGTTGAAAGTATGTACACTAGGTAATCACCTCCTTCTAATGTAGCCAATCAAGCAGAAATTTATTTGACTGATTGTCGCTCACTGTTGCCTTGACCAGGTAGAAACAAGGCACGACTAGTAACCCAAACTACCACTGAAATTGTTGACTACAATCCACAAATGTAAGAACAACCATTTTCCTTGATGGCTGCAACATATCGGCCAAAGGATCTTGAAGAACATGAAAAATCGCCTCTTTTGATGACAACAACTAATCAACAGAAGAATCTTAAATAATCTGAATCATAAACCCATCTTGAAAACTAGAAAAAAGAAAAGCACTCTCCTTGTTTTCAGCCACTAGCTTGTCGATAGCAAAAATATCCACATCCACGAGGTCTTCAAAAACATGCTCTTCTTCATAATTTTCTTGTAATACTAGGTGGCTATTACATGGAACTTTTTCACTGTCCAAAGCCTTAATGCATTCAAATTCAAAGCTCTAATTTTCACAACATTCTTCTTGAAATAACAATAATTCAAAAAATGAATGGGCTGAAGAGCAACTCAAATGAATATCCCGACCTTCTATTTGGCCACTTAACAATTGGAAAGGCTGCTGAATATCCCATCAAAATCAAGAGAAGAGACATGGGATTCATTATCAACAATACTATTTGCTTCATTTATAGCAAAGGAGAAAAATTTATCTACTGGAAATCTTCATGAAAACAAAATAAGTTTCCATCATCCCTGTTTTTAGACTCATAACTAGCTAAAGGGGAAAAACTTTGACTTCAAAAATATCCAAATAATTAGCTATTGGATTCTTGAAAACTGAAAAAGGTTGCTACAATTTTTGGATGAAGGAGTCTTCAATGTAACAAGCAAATAATCCTCAACTATATCCGAAGGTTGCTGACAAGTTTTGCTAGCTTCAACTTTCTCTTTTGCTTTCCAAGCAATCTTAATTTTCTCTCAACAATTCAAATGTAGCATAACATAAAGGTAGAGAGTTATCATTAGAAAAATCATTATTTTTTTAATGTTCAAAACTATAAGACTGCTCACCTGATTCAATAATTTAATCATATTCTTTGTTTCTGTCATAAGTGGCACGTGCAGGCAGATTGCATGCCTTGAATTGTTGAAATTGAGAATCCTCTTGTTGAGAACATGCCACTGACTGCTCTTCGAGACTATCTTCAAGTGAATAAATAAAACAACCATTTTCTAGCTTATGGTGCCATAAATCAACAAACTCTCCTTCTTCTACCAAATGCATAGTGAATGTGTCCATCAACCTTTCCATGGTTTTCATCAATGTATCCAGCTTAAGGTATGACAATGGAGAAATCTCTTCTATAACCACTTCCCTTATTTCAACTTCCATTTTGGATTTTTTGATCAACAATTTTTCTTCCACATCAACAACGTTTTTCTGGATATCCTCCAAAGTGGTAGAATTCCTCTCTTTGAGAAAATAGGAAAGCTCAGCATCCAAACCATCTAGATAATGAAGCATAACCAAACTTGGGGGAGGCTTTACATCAATAGGTATGGAATCATATATACTATTAAATCTGGTTGAGAAATTTTGGATTGTCTCACTGGGCTACCTCTTTCGATTCCTATACTCATCCATAATCTGAAAAGGGTTCTTTTTAACCTCCCATCTATCAGTGAAAACATATTCAAACTATTGGAAAAAAGACATACTTCCAGCTCCCAAACTTCTATACCAATCCCTAACTTCTCCTGAAAGACTTTGAGCAAACAACCTTACTTTGACGTCTTCATGATCTACTTCCTCAAGGTCAATGAAGTCACTGATTTCTGATTCCTTAGTGTGATCTTACCTGTACCATCAAATTGAGGTATCCTATGACCATAATTATTTGGTAACACATGCAAAAGGGCTGGAAAATTTATTGGGGCATGCCGAGCAACAAGCATGACTGAGGTATGAGATGAAGTTGTAGTTGTACCAGCTAGACTATGATTATCATTTGGATCTTGCTCGTGACAACCAATACTAAAAGGAGACACATTTTTAGCTTCAAGGGAATGATATATACTTCTGGAAGGGGACTTATGTGCAAATTTGCAATCTACATTTGGATTCAGTAGATAGAAGAAAATCCTTTGGACATTTTCAGGAAAGGACAGGAAGAAATTTATAAAACATGATATTATACCCTGAAGAAAATTCAAGTTTAAGTACCTGAATTTCACACTCTGTCCTTCCATCCTTCTACTGACAAGGTCTGTTCTTCTCTAAATAAGATTTGAAGTTTTTTGAAGTCACCAGGTGAATGGTTTAGCCTTCCTAACTCTGATTTTTGTTCACCATCAACAACTGAATCTAAAAATTTGAAGATATTTCCGGGAGAAGATAAAGCCTTTTGATCCCCGACAATGACACCAATATGTTATCACTCCGTAGTTTTCTCTAGGCTGAAAGGAGAAAATCATAGGTAACCACATACCTCTTTTGGTTGATAGACTAGTCTTCTTCAACCGGAGGGGGCTCCCTCAATCAAAAAAATATAAAAACTTTAAATCACAAATTTTAGCAGAGACTAGTTCCGAAAAAGGAATTCTAAAGATATTTGGTTGAAGTATGAATGGTGGGCTAGGTAATCACATGTGATCAATTTATCCTTTTACTTATTTACTTACGCAAGAAAAACTAACATCTTTTATAAGGGATGTTAAGCATGACTTGGGACACAATGACAGGTTGTAGTATAGAAGGGATAAACTAAAACAAAACAAGTTTTTCCTTTGCAATAAAACAATATTGTTTATATGGGAGAAAGAAAGGCTAGATAGAAAAGATAACATGCATGAGTATATAACATTTCATTTGCATCTGAAACATGAAAACAATTGAAAAAGAGAAACTTAACTGAATTCTAAATCAATTGAGATCAAATACTCATAAAACACAAAGAGACAATAGAATAACTGTGCAATAAACAGAGATAATCCCAGATATCATACCATATGAATCCTTGTACAATGTAATCGATAACCCTCAATATATAAGTACTGCACCATGAATTGATCACAATCACACAAAATTCAGAAAAATGAAAGAAAGACAACATTGAACCATCAACAACCTGTTCTCTATTCATTCATCAAATATATAATCAATACATAGGATGCAATTGTGTCCAATTTCCCTGCATCTTCGATCCAACAAAGAATCGGTCCAAAAGCTGAAACAAAAACATACAAATGTTGTTTTTCTAAATGTCTTTCCTAAAGACATAAATCATAAAGTATCTTTTGTCCTAAAAGTTTTTTTTTTTTATACAAAATAAAACAACATGTCATCGAACTGATCATGATGACTGAAAATAGCAAAAACACAAAAACTGCTTTTATAACTGTTAAAAAAGCATGCGCAACATCCGAAACTTCATCCTTCTATAAATGGCAAGTGGAAAACTTCTAAGGAGATGAGATCCACACCACATGTACCCCACATCATCCCCTTGAAAACCTGACAGGTGGCTTGCCTTCAACATGCATGTGTTATTCTGGGCACGGCCTGCGCAACAAATTTTCTATGGGCCATATCTCTCAAACAGAAATACTGGTGTAAACACTGAAGGAGGTTATTGTAGATTATAGTTTTTTGAAGATAAGCCTCTCTTAGTTTCTCTAAATTCTTCCCTGGATTCCTAGAAAACGCTTTGCAAAACCATGACTAAAACAAAGTATTTGTGCAGTCCCAAAAATAGGCTTTGAAGATGCAATACAATATCCCGATCCGTGACACCTGTGAAAAATATGGAAGAAACTATTGTTATTTTCCCTGTCCTTGAGAAAAACCTCTTTCAGTTTCCAAACAATCTCTTTCATGTGGTCGGAAACCGTTCTGCAAAATGGTGGCCAAAACAACGTATTTTTATGTAGTCCGAAAATAGGCTTTTAATATGTAATCAAATATCCTGATCCGTCACACCTTTGAAAAATACAGAAAAGGTTATTTTTCTTTGGTCTATTCTTGAGAAAAACCTCTTTCTGTTTGTTTAATTTCAGCTCGATTTGGTCATAAACTGTTCTGCAAAAATAGTAAAATAGTCAATTTAAGATGAAATTGCATTGAATAAAATTCAGAAGATGGGTGTGCTTGATATAATGGTGTATAATCCTTTCCATGTTTGAAAATATGAAAGGCTTGCACATACATCGAGAACAATGGAAAACACAAATCCATAAGGCTATATGCCTTCCCACCGCATTTAACAAAATAGTTTCAGTGCCTCCTCACCCTGTTGATTCTATGCATAAGCTCTAGAAAACACGATTAAACCATGCCCATGCTACAATTTGAAATGATGACCATTAGGGAATAGAGAGGATGGAGACTTAGGGTAAAATGTGATGTCTAAATAGGGAAAAAATTGGAACTTTGATGACTATACTGCTTTGACATCACTCCTTTAATTGTAGACACCATGATCAAGTAGACATTCTATCAAAACTCAATATCCTGACTCAACAGCTTGTTATAACAACTTTCAATGCTTAGACACCCCTTCCCATGGTTGAATTTAAAGACCAAAGTAATAATCCAACTCATGATGACTCTCTAGGCAAAACAAGGTCAAACATATAGCAATGATAATGTTTATGGATTTGACCCCCTACAAGACAACAAAATAATCGTTCGAAGACCTTCGACTAATAAATTAACCTACTCTAACACCTTGAATTGTTTGCATAGTATTTCCCTACCTCAATTGTATTCATCTCCTTGCATTTTGCATTTTTCTTCCTGTTTGAGTTTTGTTCTCCACATCCCTTTACTGGTCTTTGCATGTCATGTCAGTTTTTATTTTCTGTCTTTGCTCATGTTTTGTTTTAATAAAACCATGAGTGAAATCTTCCTCGTCTGACCCTGAGATGATGTGGTGGAACCTTGAAAGGGCATTGTGACGAATGGAAACACTTGGCTTACTTTTGATCTCCTTCTTTGTTTGGGCCTAAATATCTTAAGAGTCCACGATGCTTTGACATAAACTACGAATCATTCCAAATTGAGAGCCTTAGTAGATCTATGATGTCCATATCCATTATAGGACCTTCATCCCTTGAATCGACATTTATATTGTTTGGTTTTAAAGTGTAAGCACAATCGAGTAGAGAAGGGAAAGGAGGAAAAATTAAGCTAGCAAATTAATTTCAGAGATAATATATAAGAGTCTCTACAAAACAATGAACAATATCTCATGCTCGTAAAATAAGTCAGGATCCCTCTTCCACCCTTGGTGAAATAAACACCAATAAAATCCCAATAGGCATAAAGTAATAAAATAAAGAAGGGTGAAAGAAGGGAAAGTCTTCCTCCACAGAAAGGTGAAGCAAGCAACTTCGCTGAGGTACTAAGCAAACCTATTGGAAATGAAATAATGCTTTTGATTCCATGAAGTGACTCCACCGAGGTACTAAACACACCTAGTAGCAGTGAAGTAATACTAGAGATGACATTGAAACTTTGATTATCTCAAACTCATGAATATATACTATCCGGTTTCCCAATCAAAACAATTGAGATATGACAAGTTTTGTAAATTTGTTTGAGCTAAAAAGGGGAATATGAGAGATTACATATTTAACCAAGTTAAGTAAGGAAGCTAGTGTAATATGTAGGATGAGACAATACTTCCCGAAGGCTACACATTGTACTTAAAGTTATATCTTAATAGAGTAGTTGGGGTTCTTCTAGTGTGTCACCAAGTGTTGTAGCGACTACAACCCCCTCTAAAATTTTCTCCCTCATTCAAATTTTGGAGCCACTTAATCAACATGTGAACTATTGCTTTGAGTCATCAAAGTCATGTGTCATCATTTTTTTCTAAGTGTTCAAGCATTCTCTTAGAACACTAAGTGTTGAAACTATTTTCTTTCACATGCGTAGCTCTTCATACCTTCATAATGCACTTCTCCTACGCAAGCTTTGCGCACTTCTTGGAGACAATGGAGCACACTTCATGTTGATAGTCAGAGTGCACTCTTGGAGAAAAGAAAGAACACCTCTTGTTAGTAGATAATCATTGCATAGTTCCTTGAGATAGTCATTGAATTCTTCTTGCAAATAGTGACTGTGCAATCCTTGCTGACAGTGATTGCACAATCTCTCAAGTCAGTGTTGTCATGCTTCATAGTGGCAGTCAACTTATTTTTAACTCCTAGTTTCCCGACATGCATTGAGCACACTCACAAGTATTGACCTTAATTACATGTCTGCTCTCCCTATATAAAGAGTCCAATCTATATCTCATTTCACACTTATATTTTGCTTTTAATATCTACGCACTTTTTGAGCACAAGGAGCATCCCTCACTCTTGGTTGCAAATGTGGCATCTTCGAGGCGAGTTTCTCAACTGCCGTTTTTCTTTTTCATGTGTCACTTACTCTTTTGCATGTGTCGTTTTTCTTTCTCTTTCTTTTTCAAGTTCCACTTTTGCTTGCTTTCATTCTTGCATGAGTGACTTTTTCTCTTGCATGTGTCACTTTTTCACTTGCATGTGTCAGTTTCACTTGTTTTCAGATATATTGTTAAGAGAACCTTAGCACATATTCTAGAGGCAACTCCAACACACTTTATTACACTGATCAAGCCACTATATTACAAGAACATGTGTTGGACACACTCCCATGGCATAGTGCATCTTTTGATTGTAGTTGACACTCGTGTCATAAAGACTTGCATCCTAATTGTCACACTTGGGGATAAATGTTGTTTTGTTCTCGTTTTAATACATGCATGTTGGTTTTAGGTACCATGCCTATACCTTTCTTGTGCTTTAATATGTATGTGTGTGTGTGATCATGTTTAGAACCTGTTTGAATGCTCTTACTCTCTCTTTCTCATCCTACTGATCTAACACCATCAATTTTGAAGTTCTTCCTTGTCCTCTCATCATGCGCAAGTAATGAGCATAAACAACTTTAAAAAAATTGATGAGCGCACTGTGCACTTCTAATCCTTTTTGGTGAGACTCTTGTATCCTAAAATTGTGCCCATATTGAGGACAACCTCCTTTATTGCACATTGAGCATCCTCAACACAATCACTCAACCCTTGCTGCTTACACCTGCCCACTGCACAAGCCTTGAGTAGCCCTACCTTATATTGCACATTGTGCAATCCTAGTGGATAGTATGGCCATATCTTGACCATTACAGTGGCAACAAACAAAATTCCTAGAGTCCCATCCTCAATCATTGTGTAATGCATAGTCACATTTCCCAAGCTTGTCACCCTTGTCTCCTGGACTTTCCCTCTGCGCCCAAACCTTGACACTCTTTCTTGCCATTGCACAATGCACATTTCAAGTTCCATGAACTTCACACCTTACCTCCTGACTATGATTTATCTACCTAAGAAGGCCTCTCCCTCATTTCTTGCACACTATCTCATCACAACCAACATCTTAAATGAGAAAACAAGGTAGGATAGGCTATTTTGGGAACAATATTGTCTTTCCATAAGTGAACTTCACTTGCAGGTACTACCATATTAACATGGTGTTAGATCCCTATAATACTAGTGATTCCCCATTACTATTGTCATTGTAGACCTTATTGTTATTGTTGTGCCCTATTGTCCCCATATTTCTATTATTGTGCCCCATAGAAGCCCACTATTGTTATTGTTGTACCCTTATATTATTATTGTTATGTCGGCTTTGATTATATTGTGACCCCTTAGACTCCTATATATAGAAAGGAGGTTTTGGTCATTTGTGGCATCCAATAATTGTTCATTTGTGTAGTGTAAATGAGGTTTCCCCCTCGAAGAGGCTGATTTCTAAGGTGTTGATGTTTATTTTCTATCTTTTTGTGCATTGGTTTCATAACATTTGGTATCAGAGCTTTGGATTCTAGGGTTTCGCTTCTCCAAACAGGTCATTGTGGCATTTTTTTTTTTTTTTTGCAATGTTTCAGAATCTAAAACAAAAAGCCATTTGTTCTGAAATCATTTTAAACTTCGGGTCCAAATTTCAGATATTTTCTCGCTATATTTTCAGAGATATGATCTGAGGAAGTTAAGGTTTTTGCAGACTCTCGAGTTACATTCCAAACAAGTGACCTTGGGAAAATCGTCATAACTTTCTCTCTGAGCATCAGATTGAAATTTTGTAAGAAGTTACAGAAATATCACAGATTGTAGTTTTTTGTATATATTTTTTAGATCTGAAGGTAGAAATAGTGACATGTGGCACGTCATACAAGTTATCTCTACTGAAAAATTATATAATCAAGTCATCTTAGGAGATTAGGCATAACTCTTTCTTGGAAAATCCAATTTTGATCAGACTGGTGGAATTGGAAAGAGGATTCAAAGGGATACCGCAGGAAGACATTTTATACCTTGGAGATTTGCAATTACAGAGATACAATAGATTCAATATTAAGCTTTTACAAAGTGAAAAAAGGTGTGTAGTCTTTTTAAATTTTTGCATAAGTTTGGGTTGAAAAATTAGTTTGAAGTTGAAAGGCCATAGTGAAGCATAATTATCATTAATTGATGCCCCGAAGAAAGAAAATGGAAACACCTAGTAAGCAACCTGAAATCTCTAGCATGACTCATGAAGAAGAGGAAGAAATACAACATGATATATCAAAATTACGAGATCAAGTGCAACAAATTTCACTCTCACAAAAGGTAAAATAAGCTAAGATTGATGATTTAAAGAAAGGCATGGAAGCTAATATGAATGGCGTTGAAGCTAATATGAATGGCATGCAAGTTAAGATGGATGGAGTGGAAACTAAGATGGATGGTATGGAAGCTAAGATGGATGGTATAGAAGAAAAATTGAAAGGCAACACAGAAGTTTTGAAGATAGATTTGAATAAGTTGCTACAAGAAATGCTTACTAATGGTGAAAGGGTATTAAAGGAAACTCATGATGAGAAAAAAAGAAATGTTAATCATGATTTCATAGACTCTAATGTTGGATTGAAGACCCACCATGTTCCAAATAACGATATGAGGAAGTTTGATGGCAATGATCCCACAACATGGATACTATATATGGAACAATTTTTCGATCTCCATAATGTGAAAAACACACAAAAGGTATGCATTACAACTTTATATTTGGAGCCAAATCAGTTTCTCTCATAAAAAAATTGTCACTTGGGCAATTTTTACAGAAGAAATGATAGCACATTATGAGGATACAAAAAGCAACACTTTTTTTAGCCAATTGATAAACCTCAAACAAAAGGGTTCAATGATGGAGCACATTGAGGAATTCCAAAAATTGAATATAAGGGTAAAAGATATTCTAGAGGAGCTTAGGATTGATGTGTTCATAGGGACTTTAAAGGATAACATCCAACATGAGGTTCACCTTTGGGAACCCGACTCATTGGAGAAGGCATTCAGGTTGGCAAGAAAAATGGAAAGCAAAATTATGGCAACAAGGAAGCCTACCGCTCAAAACTATATGGATGGAAGTGTTGTTTCCCCTAGCCTTCCACAACCTACAAGGTTGACACCCCAACAATTGGAAGAAAAAAGAGCAAAAGGTCTTTGTACAGTTGTGATAGTAAATACACTAAAGGTCATAAGTGTGTTGAGAAGAAATTATTTTACATAGATTGTGAAGAGGAGGAAGAAAAGGAACAAGAAATGTCAAAAGAATAGGATATACACCATGAACAAACCCTAGAGAAAGAAGAAATGAATTTGACCATATCTTGTAATGCATTGACATGAATTAACACTCCTCAAACTATCAAGATAGAAGGACATATCAAGAAGAAAAAGCTAATAGTGTTGATTGATTTGGGCAGTACCCATAATTTTATTCATTGTAAGATAGCCAAGGAATTGAATTGCTTCCTATATCCAATACCAAAGTGTCAAGTGATGGTTGCAAGTGGAGGAACCATAAATTGCTCTGGAAAGTGACATAATATGAAGCTATCCATGGGAGAATATGTACTGAATAGCCCAATGCTTTCCATTCCAATGGGTGGTGCTAATGTTGTACTAGGAGTCCAATGGCTACAATCCTTGGGTACAATAGCTTTTAATTTTTAAGAAATTTTCATGAAATTTTCTTCAGAAGGAAAGGAAGTTGGATTAAGAGGTATTGTATGGAAACCAAGAAATATAATCAGCTCTAATGGAATAAAAAAGCTTCTAAAGAAAGAACAACGAGGCGTAATTGCACAATTATTCTCACTAGAGGTTCCTACATCGAAATCATCTATTTCTCCAGATCTCCAAAAAGTCTTGGACAATCATTCCAAGGTATTTGAGACTCCCAAAGGTCTCCCACCTATTCGTGATCATGATCATGCTATTCATTTGGTTCCAAGAAGTGTTCCTCCAAACATCAAGTTTTACAGATATCCCAATGCCCAAAAGAGTGAAATTGAATGTATGGTTGCATAAATGCTAGAGGCTGGTATAATTCAACCTAGTCAAAGTTTCTTCTCTGCTCCAATAGTATTGGTGCACAAGAAGGATGGATCATGGCACATGTGTTCGAATTATAGGGAGCTCAACAAGCTCAATATTAAAGATAAATTTCCCATTCCTGTCATTGATGAACTATTGGATGAATTGCATGGATCAATTTACTTCACTAAGTTGGATATTCGTTTAGGATATCATCAAATCAGAATGAAGACTGGAAGACATTCAAAAATAGCATTTAGAACTCATGAGGGTCATTATGAATTTTTGGTCATGCCTTTTGGCCTTACCAATGCACCTTCTACATTTCAAGGTTTGATGAATTCCATTTTCAAACCCTTCCTTAGAAAATTGT
>APFE031356016.1:2341-65407 GCA_000404065.3 Pinus taeda | reverse complement strand
TTTTTGATGATATACTAATCTACAGCAAGTCTTGGAAGGATCATCTTGAACATGTTGACAGGGTGCTACAACTATTGGAGGAGAAACAATTATATGCAAAAAGATCCAAGTGTTTCTTCGGAGTCTAGGAGGTGGAATATTTGGGTCATATTGTATCTCATGAAGGAGTTAAGGTAGACCCTAGCAAAATTAAAGCCATTAAGGAATGGAAAATCCCCACATCCATAAAGCATCTGCGAGGATTTCTTAGGTTGATAGGGTATTATCGCAAGTTTGTTAAGAATTATGGGAGAATAGTAGCACCTCTAACAACATTATTGAACAAAGATTCATTTTTATGGACTCCAGAAGCAATGAAGACCTTTGAACATCTTAAAGAGGCAATGTGCCAAGCACTGGTCTTAGCTACGCCGGACTTCACAAAAACCTTTATTGTGGAATGCGATGCCTCAGGAAATGGAATTGGTGATGTTTTAATGCAAGAAGAAAGACCCATTACTTTCAAAAGTCGTCCAATCAAAGGAAACTATTTACACAAAGCCATTTATGAGAAGGAAATGTTGGCAATAGTTCATGCTGGAAATAGTACATGCACTTAAGAAATGGTGATCTTACATAATGGGAAGACACTTCAAGGTAAAAACAGATCATGATAGTCTTAAATACTTTTTAGAACAAAGATTATCTTCAGAAGAGTAGAAAAAATGGGTCACAAAGATGTTGGGTTATGACTTTGAAATCATATACAAAAAAGGGAAGCAAAATGTTGTGGCAGATGCACTCTCAAGAAAGGATAAGGATGTGGATGCATTGCTTTGTGTCATTTCTATTATCCAACCCGATTGGATAAACGAAGCAAGGGATGAATGGAATAATGACGAAGAAGTGTGGGCACTCATTCAAAAGATACAACAAGATACCAGTACATCAAATACATTTAGCTGGAAAAATTATTCGTTATGGTACAAAGATCACTTATACCTATGTCATAATTCCCAACTCAAACAAAATATTCTTATGGAATTGCATGCCTCTCCCTTAGGAGGGCACTCGGGATTTTTAAAAACTTACCATAGAGTTAAGAAGGATTTTTTTGGGATGGCCTTAAATCTGACATTCAAAAGTTTGTGGTGCAATGTTTGGTTTTCCAACAAAATAAAGATGAAACAATTAAGACCTCGGGTCTATTACAGCCTTTATCCATTCCAAGTCAACGTTGGGAGGAGGTTTCAATGGATTTTATCACAGGTTTACGCTAGTCTAAAGAAAAGAGTGTCATCATGGTGGTAGTTGATAGACTTACCAAGTATGCACACTTTTGTGCATTATCACATCCATTTAGAGCCAATACAGTTTCTACTGCCTTTATGGAAACAATTCAAAAGCTACATGGAAACCCAAAGCTTGTTGTAAGCGACAGAGATCCCATTTTCACTGGAAATTTTTGGACAAAATTATTTTCTTGTCTTGGTACTCATTTAGCTCATAGCTCATCTCATCATCCTAAATCTGATGGGCAAACTGAGATAGTAAACAAATGTTTGGAAGGATATCTTTGTTGCTTTTTATCTCATAAACAGACGCAATGGGCCAAATGGTTGCCTTTGGCTGAATGGTGGTACAACACTTCCTTCCATATTGCAACAAAAATGACCCCAGTTATGGCACTTTATGTATATCAACCACCGTTCATCACATCATATTTAAGGGAAAATTCTAAGGTTCAAGCAGTGGAAGATCACATCAAGCATCAACAACAAGTTCTCCAACTCTTAAAGGATAACCTAACTTTGGCACATAAAAGAATGAAATAACAGGCATATCAACCTCGTAGTGAAAGAAGTCTTGATATAGGTGACTGGGTATTTCTATGGCTACAACCATATAAACAAATGTCCCTCAAGCAAGCTAAGAAGGTTAATAAATTATCACCAAAGTATTATGGTCTGTACAAGGTGTTGCAAAAGATTGCTACTATGGCATACAAATTGGAGCTTCCTGCAGCTTCCTGAGTGCACCTAGTTTTCCATGCTTCATGCTTAAAGAAGGTTATTGGTGACAAGCTCCCAATTCAAACAATATTTCCAGAACTTGACAAGGAAGGAAAAATAATATTGGAACCTAAAGCAGTCATAGAAACAAGAATTCGACAGCTGTGAAATCGATCAATTTCAGAGTATCTTATCAAGTGGAAGAACTTACTCGCTGAAGATTCCACATGGGAGGATGAGAATTTTGTACATAAGCATTCATAACTACTCAAGCATTGAGGAAAACACTTTTTTTAAGGGGAGGGGAATGTTAGGTTCCTATAATTCTAGTGATTCCCCCATTACTATTGTCATTGTAGCCCTTATTGTTATTGTTGTGCTCTATTTTCCCCATATTGTTATTATTGTGCCCCATAGAAGCCCACTATTGTTATTGTTGTGCCATTATATTATTATTGTTTTGTCATCTTTGATTATATTGTGACTCCTTAGACTCCTATATATAGAAAGGAGGTCTTGGTCATTTGTGGCATCCAAGAATTGTTCATTTGTGTAATGTAAAGGAGGTTTCCCCCTCGAAGAGGCTGATTTCTAAGGCGTTGATCTTTCTTTTCTATCTTTATGTGAGCTGGTTTCATAACACATGGTATATGATGTTCAAGAAGGTCATCAAGGAGAGGTTGCAAGAAGCCAATTGTGGAGGTGAAACACAAAGATACCATCATACAATGAGATAAAGGAACTTTGGAGTAGGACAGGTAGATGGAAACCAAGATGACTTGGAGGGCTCTAATAATATAACGAAACCATTTGGAGGGTGAAGATGAAGTATAAGCAAGATCTATCATGAAGGATTGAAGACATAGAAACAAAGATAAGAACTTTGTGTTGATACATTACAATGAAATGTCATGTCACATTCACTAAATTGTATCTCTTCAAAGTGTCAACATAGAGTGTTGTGTTGTCCCATGCATTTTTGCCACATTATTAGTGAAATTTAATTATGTAATTTCAAAAATTGGAAAATGTAAGATGTTTCAAAGCCCGAGGGTCACACATGGAATGTGAAGAGTCATTAGGAAGTCCAAGGGTCACATAAGAGCTCAAAATTCATATGGGAGCTTAAGAGTCATGAGGGAGTTCAAGAGTCACATGGGAGGTGAATGGTCGCCTCATTTCTTATAAATAAACCCTCATAGATCAAGTAAAGGAATCTTAACCTTGCCTTCTCAAGCATTTCATAGGAGAGAAGATCATTCTTTGGAGGATCAAATGGTGGCTTAATGTTCCACTATTAGGGCTAGTGATGCATAATTGTAATTGTGTGTCTTGGAACTTTCACTTAATATCTTGAAGTTCTCAGAGACAACACAATTTCATGCATTCATGATGAATGTTGTAAGACTATTCTTTTAATGTTTAAGATGTATGTTTGTGTTCACATGTACTAAAGAAAATGAACTATTTCATCGGCTTTGGTATATATCTAATTGGAATGTGAATTCTTACTTTCTTTCATGATCATTTTTACTTTGCAAACTATTTTGTATATTAATTAATGATCCTTTCTATGATCATGTGTGTCTTTATTAGGATAATACTGTTAATTTTATTCTAAAGGGTCACTCTCTCTTCTCATGTTCATGAAAATACATTATACATATTTCAATTGTGTGTTTCACAGGGTCTACTTTCTTATCTGAAGGTATGTGTGCACTCACTTATGTGTTAATTGCAGTCAAAGAAAATCTCTAAGAATAAATGGAATCCATGCCTTTGTTCCCTATGGGGCTTCTATCCCAAACTATGTGAGGTCTAATTGGGACTTCATACCAGGGAGATCCTCTACTATTGGCGGTATCCAACACTGCCAACAATGTGCCAGGTGACTAACAACTCAATCAACTTTTACATTCTCAAACTCTTTAACCATACAACCCTCCAACCTCACACAATTTCTCTAATGGCTATTAGTATTCCACACACAAAAATATGAAATGAAAAAACTTGTCTCTTTGCATTATAAGGGTGTCTCTTCAATTCCAAAACTGTTTCAACTCTTGAATATTAAAATACATAAAATGAATTTCAAAATATCCAAATAAAATGCATTCATATTCTTCATGCCAGTAAAATAAATTTCAACATATTAAAATAGAATGCATTAATGTAGTCCACCTTTAAATATTACAACACCCAAAGTCCTAATCAACATTTAATTGGATTTATACACAAAACATATGCAAGCCATCATCTTTTCCACTATGTTCTTTTGTACACATTTTCCTTTGCTATAGCCTTGCATCACAATATTCTTCATACCTTTTCCTTGCATCACAACATTTCTCATGCCTTTTCCTTTGCATTTTCCTTGCATCACAACAATCTCCTTAAACTAATCAACCTTACAAATAAAACATGTGCAAGCATTTATATCACCACATTTGCAATGCATTCACTCTCCTATGTCATATCTCTGTTCCTTGCAACTTTCCATCTCAACATATCACACATACCAAGCAACACAAACATATCATACCAAGCATCACAAACACATCATTGTACTTAGCTATACCAAGTATACCTTGCTGCTCACAAGGCTAGACCACATTTATGTTAAGCAAGCATAACAACAAGCATTAAAACATCAAATGTGCATACATCAATGATATCAAAGACCTATCTTGCTACTCCTTTTCCACCACCCTTTTTGTCTTGCATTCTCATTCTCATTACCTTGCCTTGTACCTCTTCAACATTGATCTATTCTACATAATGCATCTCACAGAACCATAATGCATCAAGCTATAACAAGCATCAATATCATCAAGCATCAACATGCATATTGGTGTCACACTCCTGTTAAACACCATAAGTTTCAAAAATCACAAGAAACAAACATACCTTGTACACAAACATAGCAAGCATAATTTGTTGCTCCTTTTCCATCACCTTTTTCATCACAAATTCTTCAACATATGCAACATTTGACCAAGAAAACTCCCTTATCTGCTTCAACAACATGACATATTAAGCATATACCTTGCTACTCCTTTGTTGCTCCTTTTCCATCAATGAAAAAATTGCCAACAAATGTAAGAAGAAATGTTGCTAGAAATCTTATAATGAGACATGGAGAAGGATTGTGCAAAAGTCCAAACCAACTAATAGAGGATGCACATGATTGATTGTTGTATCCTCAAATTATCCTCAATTTTTACATCATTTTTCCTTCTTTTTAGCCATTTGGGTCATCTTTAGGCTTAACAAAATGTATCAAATAATTGTATCCCATAATCTAGTTTTTATTTGTGAAAATAATTGAAATATCACTTTGGCTACCAAATTGTGACATTTGCATAGATAACTACAATTTGTGTAGCTCAATCCATGGTTAGACAAGATGCAAATACTTTCAATGTGAACAAAAGACATGAGCATATGCCAAATTTCAAAGACATGGACACCCACCTATTGTGCCTACTTAGAAGATCACCAAGAGCGATAATTTGTTTGGTCAAAGTACATGTCAATGTTGCTCTGTATACATGAAAAGGTTTCAAGAAATCAATTTTGACACCAACTGAACGTGACAAAGATGGCATTAAGCGAGTGAGTATCTGCATTTAAATAAGCTGATGTGTGGATAACAATGATTTGCATGATTTTATACGAAAGAGAAAATCATGCAAGATCAATTTCTTAATCGAATTCAAACACTTTGTGGCAATTCCAGAACTTTCATTTCAACATCAATTTCTTTAGTTGTTAAATTAGATGTAGTATAAAAATCACCTTGATTTGTAAGTTGAAGTAGTAGACAATAAAAAGGTTTTGAGGCACTTTAAATTTATAATTTCAAATTTTGTTTCGACAATACAAGTACTTTGCTCTAGAACCTAATGCAATTGTGTCGTTGAATGATTTGATTTGAGTTCATTCTTCCTTGCACTCAATAGGAGGTCCCCCTAGAGAGTCGTAAGATAGAGTAGTTGTTTTATTTTGATTTGATTAATTTACATTCTTCTAAAACTAATTTCATGCTTTATCATTAGTCATTACTATTGATTCCATTTTTAGACGTCGAGCACTATATATATATATATATAAAATAAAAATAAAAATTTCCTTCATATCATCTTTAGTTAGATTTGCAGCTTAGTCTCAGATTTGAACAAGTTTAATGATAAAGATTGGTTGCACACAACATTAATCTATCAAGGCTTGTAGTTGAATCTATTCCTTTAATTTGAAGTTTTAGAATGGTTTTGAATTTAATTCGAAGTAGTTTTTAATTTTCTCCAATAGAATAAATTCATTTTTTCTCATAGAATAGTTTCAATTTTATTCATAGATTAGTTTTCAATTCAGTTCAATAGATTAAATTTCAATTCTGCTAATATAATAGTTTTCATTTCAAGTGAATAACATAAATTTCCATTATGTCATTTACAATTCTTGTTTAGAGAATAGTTTATTTTAAAGTATTTTTGATTTGATAAGCCTTATAGAAAGAACATGTGTCTCTTTAATGATAATTGAACTTGAATTAATCTAAATTTACTCGCATTTAATTCTGATAAATTAGTGTTGAATTTCATAATAAAAATAGAACTCTTAGCATATATAATGCACATATACTTCACAAGTACACGAACCTTGGTTTCACAATTTAATGATGTAATTTAACTATTAATTAAATTACCCAACATTTTTGGCGTCGTTGGTGGGGAAGTGTATATAGGACTTTATTTTTTCTTTGCATATCATATTAGATGCATTCATTATTTAGATGCACAATTAAAATAATATAAAATAATTTAGGATGCATGTATAGAGAACGAGATTCTAGGGGTAGATTCATAAGTAGAGGTAGAGGATGTAGATAAATACCAACATCACCAACCACTTTCACCAGACTATGTAGTTCCACACCATCCACTGACACTCACATTCCACCCATATTAGGTAGACATAGACTCCTTGTTGGGTTGTGCTATATTCTTTCCATGACTAGCTGCCCTAATTAACTGGGGGGTTAGAGGTGGGGTAGAGCCCCCCCTTCGTTGCGAAGATTGCGCTACGGGGGGGGTCATAGGGGGTTTGAGGGGGGCGGTTAGCCCCCCTCTATGGGCGTTTGGCGGTAGCGCCCTGAGCGAAATTTTTTTGGACCCTATATTAGGTGGGCGGACCTACCTATGGTTTTATCATGGTTTTCACACATGGTTTTGGGCACGATGGTTTTTGGTCCATGGTATTGGATGCTTCGACATGTATATATATGTATTGTAACATTGAAAGGAACATAATGAAAAATCAAGCTGGTAGTCTTGGCTTTGAGATCTAGGGGAAAATCTCTGTGTATATGTGTTTTATGTGTTATTCTCTAACATTGTTTATTTTCTGTGTTTTAGAGTTCATATGCAGGTAATTTATGTATGGGGTTAAAGCCTACATTTGGTATTAGAGCTATTTTGGCTTCAAGGGGACGACTTTGTCGCTGAGGGGTTTCACTCGGGCTTGTGGTAGACCTTGTTCAATGGGAGATCTGCGGGATCAATTCTGGTGGTGAAAGAAGATGGCAAGCAGTGGAAAGATATAGATCAATAAATTTAATGGTAAGAGTTTTGAGTTGTGGAAACTCAAGATGGAGGATATGTTGGTGGATAAAGATGAGTGGATCATGGTAGATTTGGGTACTAAAGCAATGGGAGTGTCCGATGAAGAATGGAAGAAGTTGGATCGGAAGGCAAAGAGCACAATACGATTGTGTGTCTCAGATTCACTATTGCTGAATTTATCAGGGGAAGCTACAACTAAGGCTTTGTGGGACAAGTTAGGGACTTTGTACCAATCTAAATCTCCGGTGAATAAATTGTTCCTATGGAAAAAGTTGTATAACCCGAGGATGAAAGATGGTGACTTGGTGACAGAGCATCTGAACACATTTAATAATGTGGTAAGTCAGTTATTATCTGTTGATATTAAAATTTTAGATGAAGATAAGTGCATCAATTTTTTGTGTTTTGTACCAGATTCATGGGATAGTCTGGTTATTGTAATAGGTAGCAATGCAACTATCTTACAGTTTGATGAAATAGTCTCATCCTTACTGAAGGAGGAGATGAGACAGAAAAATATGGAGATCTAGAATGGTGATGCCTTGTTTGTACGAGGAAGGTCCTAGAACAGAAACAAAAATAAGTCATTAAGTGGGAGATCTAAATCTAGAGGGAGATCTAAATCTCCAGGAAAACCTGTAAAGGTGTGCTAGAAATGCAGAAAGGAAGGGAACTACAAAAGGGACTGTAAATATAAAGCTCCTGACAAAGGAAAGGGACCTGATGATTCTCCTTCTACAGAGGCAAAAACCACCTCAGATGAAGGTGGGGATGTGTACTTGGCTTCTTCAAGTACACATGTATATCACGAGGCATGGTATATTGACTCAGGTGTATCCTTTGACTTCACTCCCCATAGAGATTGGTTATGCGAGTATGAGAAGTACGATGGTGGTGATGTCTTCTTAGGGGATGAAAGGAAGGCTAGAATCATTGGTCACGGAAAAGTAAAGCTAAAGGTGCAAGGTGGAAGGTGGAAGGTTTAGAACACTTTCAGGTGTTCTGAATATTCCTGCATTGACCATAAATCTGATTTTTGTAAGCAAGATGGATGATGCAAGTGTAAAAACAGTGTTCGAGAAGGATACCTGCAAGATGGTTCGGGGAGCACTGGTATTGATGTGGGAGTTCAGATTGGAACTCTTTACAAGCTGCAAAGTAGCACTATTGTTGATGGTTGCAACAATTTTGTGGTTCCTGAAAGTGGAGCAGAAAATCTAGTGGTCTCTAGAGAAAAGACCATGCTATGGCATCAATGGCTTGGACATATTGGAGAGAAGGGCCTTCGAATACTTCATGGTAAAGGTATGGTAGAAGGTATGACTAATAGCCCTCTGGATTTTGATTTCTATGAAAATTGTGTATATGGGAAGCAGAATCATGTGAGTTTCCCCTCTGGTGGTAAGAGGGCGAAACATATATTAGAGCTTGTGCACAATGATGTGTTTGAACTTGTGAAGGTTCCATCACTGGGTAAGTCTATGTACTATGTATCATTTATAAATGACTTCTTAAGGAATACATGGATTAATTTCCTTAAGAAGAAACCTAAAGTCTTTGACAAGTTTAAAGAATTTAAGGTTCTAGTGGAAAAATAGACAGAGAAGAAGATAAAGGTGTTGAGGACAGATTATGGTGGAGAGTTTTGTAAGAAGGAACTCGAAGAATTCTGTAAGAAGTGTGGTATAGCATGACAAAAGACTACTCCATACACACCTGAGAAAAATGGAGTTGCGGAAAGAATGAACAAGACATTGATGGAAAGGTCAAGAAGCATGCTCAGTGGTGTCGGGTTAGGACAATAATTCTGGGCAGAGGCGGTGGAGACTGCATGTTACCTGGTCAACATATCACCTTCATCAGCGTTGGAGGATAAGACTCCACAAGAGGTATGGATTGGTAAGAACCCCTCTCTTTCACATATGAGGGTATTTGGATGTGATGCATATGTACATGTTCCAAAGGAGAAAAGAACAAAGTTGGATAGTAAATCTAAAAAGTGCATCTTTATTGGGTATAAGGACGGTTTAAAGGGTTATAAACTTTGGAACCCAGTAACAAGGAAGGTTGTGTATAGCCGAGATGTGGTATTCAGAGAGGTGAAAGATGCTATTAAACATTAAATACCATCAAGGGAACCTAAGAAGATAGAGTTTGAGCTAAAGGAGGAAGAATCAGACTCTACAGCAGAGGAGGAATCAAAAGATGAGGAGCCATAAACTCTGGTTGTGAGAAGATCAGTTCCAGAAAGAAGGCATCCAGAAAGGTATAGTCCATTTGATTTCTATTCAAATTTTGCTTTATCTATTACTGATGATGATCCCATAACTGTGAAGGAAGTAGTATATTCAGAGGATGGAAAACTCTGGAAAGAGGCCATGGTTGGTGAAATGGCATCTTTACACAAAAATGAGGCTTGGGATCTGGTGGAGTTGCCAGCTGGAAGGAAACCCATTGGAAGCAAATGGGTGTTCAAGAAGAAGACAAACGCAGAAGGAAAGGTGGAGAAATACAAAGCTCGGCTGGTAGAAAAAGGTTATTCCCAGGTTCCAGGAATTGATTTTGGTGATATTTTTTCTCTTGTTCCCAAGGTAGCTTCTATTAGATTAGTTTTATCTATTGTTGCTGCTTTTGATTTTGAGGTAGAACAGATGGATGTGAAGATAACATTTCTTCACGGGGATCTAGAAGAAGATATCTACATGAAGCAGCCTGAAGGCTTTGTGGTGAAGGGTAAGAAAGAATTGGTATGAAAGTTAAAGAAGTCTCTGTATGGGTTAAAACATACACCAAGGATGTGGTATCATAAATTTGATACATTTATACAAGGACTTGGCTTCACTAGAAGCAAAGCAGATCACTGTGTGTATTTTAAATTAATTGGTGACTGTGTTATTTCTCTGGTCTTGTATGTGGATGATATGTTGTTGGTTGGAAATGACAAATAAATTATCTAGGATTTGAAGATCTAATTGTCCTCTAAATTCGACATGAAAGATCTTGGTACTGCAAACTATATTTTGGGCATGGAAATTAAAAGAGATCAGGGAAAGAGGAAAATTTGGTCAAACCAAAGGAAGTATGTCGAGACAATACTACAGAGGTTTAATATGCAGGATAGTAAACTGGTGAAGGTTCCTATTCCTGTAGGTGTAAATTTATCTGCTGAACAATGTCCGAAGACACAAGAAGAGAAAGAGGACATGTCCCATGTTCCATATGAAAGTGCAGTCGGTAGCCTGATGTATGGGATGGTCTGTACTAGACCAGACATTTCACATGCAGTGGGAGTATTGAGTAGGCTTATGTCAAAACTAGGGAAGGAGCATTAGACAACAGTGAAGAGGGTTTTCCGGTATTTGCGTGGCACTAGTGATTATGGTTTGTGCTAACAAGGAAGACCAGGATTGGACAAAGTTTTGGATATTCATGGCTTTGTTGATGCAGATTGGGCTAGAGATATGGATTAGAGAAGATCTACAAGTGGGTATGTGTTTAACCTATTTGGAGGTGCAATCATTTGGATGAGTAAGAAACAATCTATAGTGGCACTATCAATTACAAAGGCAAAATACATGGCAACCACTCATGCAAGCAAGGAAGCAATTTGGTTGCAGAGATTGTGTTCAAGTATGGGGTTAGTATATGGAGCTATAAGAATAGATTTTGATAGCCAAAGTGCAATTTTCTTAGAAAATAACCCTACTTACCATTCAAAGACAAAGCACATTGATGTTCATTATCACTTTGTGATGGATATGATAAAAGACAAAAAGGTGTTGCTGGTAAAGGTGGACATTTTGAAGAATACTGCAGATGCATTGAAAAAAATCTGTGAGCTCTGAGAATTTCTCTTGGTTTAGAGAAACAATGGGCATTGCAGGCTCTATATAAATTACTAAGCTCTCATGTGCCCCCTGTAGAAAGAAAACAATAAGTGGGAGAATGTTGGGTTGTGTTATATTCTTTCCACGACTAGCTGCCCTAGTTAGCTAGGGGGTTAGAGGGGGGGCGGAGTCCCCCCCACCCTTTTGTTGCGCAGCAGGGGGGTCACATGGGGTTTGAAGGGGGTGGTTAGCCCCCCTCTACGGGGTTCGAGACAGTGCCCTGGGGAATTTTTTTTGGACCCTATATTAGTTGGGCGGACCTACCTATGGTTTTGTGCATGGGTTTCACAGATGGTTTTGGACATGATGGTTTTTGGTCCATGGTATTAGATGCTTGGGCATGTATATATATGTATTATAATATTAAAAGGAACATAATGAAAAGTCAAGCTGGTAGTCCCGGTTTTGGGATCCAGGGGAAAATCTCTCTATATATGTGTTTTATGTGTTATGCTCTCGCATTGTTTATTTTTTGTGTTTTAGAATTCGTATGCAGGTAATTTATGTATGGGGTTAAAGCCTACACTCCGTGAGGCATATAGGTCTTAAATTTAACCTAGGGACTCAGAGATGTAGTTTAAGAACCTACATCCCCTACTAAAGGAGTTGTATTTCTCTTTTCAATAGGTGAACAACTCCTAAGGCAAGAGTTAGAAGTGCCTAGTGAGGAAGGGGAGGGAAATTTTTCTGATATAACATCAGTATAGGAACTAGACGAAGAAGTAGACAAACCTATTATTGAACCTTATATTATCTCTAAGGAAACTACAATGGTAGGAGAAGTACACAATGGCGATGGTGAACTTAGGATTAATGGAAGAAGAGGTAGAGGAAGAAATAGAGGAGTTCGAGGTGGTAGAGGTGGAAGAGGAGATGATAGATACTTTCATGAAGAATACCCTTATGTATTCCCTATATTGGATGAAGATACCAAAACTACCATGAAAAATATCTCACCTTCTATCCTTCCCAATTTTCATGGCTTAAGAACTGAGGATCTTGAAACATTCCTTTTTGAATTTGAAGTATTATGTAGAGCATATGATTATTTACTTGAGACTCAAAAGTAGTTTCCAACCACTTTAAAATATGGATCCCTTAAATGGTTCATGGGTCTAGGGACATATTCTATTTGAACATGGTACTATATGAAAAGAGTATTCATAGAAAAATACAAAGACTACTGTATGCATCGTAATCTAAAGGATGAAGTCTTTAAGATGGTTCAAAAAGAGGATGAAAATTGTAAAGATATGGCGTAAAGGTTTGCCTACAATATCAAAAGGGATAAAATGCACAATTTATATGAAAAGACACTAAAAAATATTTTGCTAAAAAATAGAAGAGATGAGTGGATTGATCTCCTCAATTTAATGGGCAAAGGTAATGTCTCTCAATTGTTATTTGATGAAATTTATGAGATGTGAAAACATATTGCAAGAGACAGGGGAAGATATGGGAAAAATCGAAGAGACCTAGTCATGTCAAGAGTAAGAAAAGATGCATTCAGAACAATAATTAGAGAATAATTAGGACATTTGCTTGACAATTTCAAAATAGATATCCTTGGGAATCTGATTGAACAACTGGATACTTTAAGGAAAAAAAACAAGAAAAAATCCAAGAATGTTGCATTGTTTATTTTCTTATCCTAGGTGTAGGAAAAATAATGTTCTTCATGAATATCCACTTAAAAGTGTTGAAATATGTGTCATATGTGCATGAAATCATGATACAAAAGAGAGTCCCTCAATACTTGGGCTTAAGGCTATTTTCCAAGATGAAGTTGGAACATTTTAATTTGAATCACTTTGCTTTGTTTCTCCCAAGAGACCATGGCGACCGAAACAAACAAATATGGTATAAGATCCCAATGCATAATATCAATCATATGCACAACCAAAAAGCAATTGGAATGCACCTATGCCTTTGCAAACTTGGTCACCTCAATCCCAAAACCTAACCTGGTCACTGGGTTGGCAAAATTCTTATGGTAGGAACCCTCAATATCCTCAATTCCAACATCCATACCCTCAATATTAACCCTATCAATCTTCACAACCTATGCAACCATAATTCCATCCCCATTTGACTACAAATCAACCACTTCCCTTTCCATCCACTCCATTTCCTAAAAAATTCAATCAACTACCTGCTCAACCGCTTATTAATCCAAATAATAAATCCCCTCAACAACATATCTATAATGTTGAGGGTAAAAATTTTCAAGCTTGCATGATAGCCCCTCTAGTTCTAAATTATGTCTAACTTAGACCTGGTAGGGTTTTGCAAAAGAAATCACCTCCAGTTTTCATCCAAGAATTTAAGGAGAAAAAAATTCTTGAAAAAATAGGCATATCTTGATAAAGAAAATACCCCTCCAAAAAAATATGTTCCTACACAATTATGTGACTCCAAATAAAGCCAACTCCTATAATTACACTAGTGGAGCAACCTTATGTTTCCATACAAAGTCCCCTTTTCCTAAAAGGCTCAAAATTAATCAGGGGATAGAAAGGAAAATTGTTTTACCCGAGTACAATATGCTAGATGAATTGAAGAATGTTTGGATCAAAATTCCTTTACTTAAGGCTATAAAGAAAATACCTATATTTGCAAATACAATAAAGGAGTTGTGCATTAAGAAACTAGGAAGAAAAAAAAAAAATGTTTAAATGATTCAATTGGTAGGAAATATTGCAGATATTATTATGGGGAAACCAATAGTTAAAAAATATCTAGATCCAAGTATCCCTATTATAAAAATCATATCAATGGTACTGAGATTCCAAACATTTTGATTGATTTAGGAGAAGCTATTAATACTATGAGTAAGCACAATATGAATCAATTAAAGATTCCTAATCTTTAATATACCCCAACTCTGTTACAATTAGAGGATATATATGTTATCAAACCTGATGGTATATTAGAATATGTATCTGTGCCTTTAGATTAATGGGAGTATCCTATTTACTTTATGATTTTAACTCCCAAGAATAATTTAGGAGGTCATCCATTAATCCTTGGTATACCTTGGCTAACTTCAATTGATGAATTTATAAGTTGAAGATCTAGTGATATGTACATTTATGATGGTAGTTCTACTAAGAAATTCACATTGTATCCACCTGAAAAAACAATAATTGAAGTAGAAAGTGAAGTTTGGATTGACGATTATAATGAAGATTTTGAGGATATTAAATCAATATTTACTCTTTCACAATTAGATGAGGATCAATTGATAAATTTGATGAATAATAATGATTCTCCTTCATATTGTGAAGAAGATCAAATTTTTCAAGAGCAATGTAATATTAGATATTTACCATCTCGTCAATCCAAAGTAGCTTTACATTCTATGGAAAAGTTTTGACAATTCTTTGGTAGCATTTTTTCTAGGAAAAACATTAAACATTAATAATAACCTAGAAGAATTTCAAAATAAACAATTGATAAATATGCTACAAAAGCATTCTTCTGAATATGCATGGGAATATATTGATATGAAAGGGGTTGGTCCTAATACATCTATGAATCACATTTACATTCAGGGAAATTCCAAACCAGTTAGACAACCTCATAGAAGGATGAATCCCAATCTGAGAGAAATTGTTAAGAAAGAGCTACAAAAAGTATTGAATATAAATTTCATTTACCCGACATCAGATAGTCAATGGGTCTCACCTTTAGTGATTGTTCCTAAGAAGAATTGAAAGTGGAGAGTGTGCATTGATTATAGAGAACTGAATATAGCTACTTTAAAATATCATTTTCCATTACCTTTCATTGATCAAGTCCTAGATACCTTAGCGAGGAAGAAATATTTTTCATTTCTTGATGGTTTCAGTGGATATAACCAAATCCATTTGGCACCAAAAGATCAAGATAAAACAAACTTTACATGTCCATCGGGTACATATCCTTACAATGTGCTTCCTTTTGGGTTATGTAATGCACTTGCAAGATTTCAAAGAGAAATTTTGGGTATATTTTTTGACTTTATTCATGATTGTGTAGAAGTTTACATGGATGATTTCATTGTTTATGGAAACACTTTTGAAAAAGCCCTTGAAAAATTAGAAAAAATTATCATTAGATGTAACAAAGAAAATCTTTCATTAAGTCATGATAAATGTTTTATGATGTTTAATGAGGGAATTGTTTTAGGCCACCATATTTCAGGTGATGGAATCAAGGTGGATGCATCTAAGATAGAGGTAATTTCTAAAATTTCAGTTCCTACTTGTCAAATAGATGTTAGTAGTTTTATTGGTTTTATAGAATATTACAGAAGATTCATAGAAAATCTCACACAAATAGCTTCTCCACTCTTTAAAATTCTTACAAAAGATTATGATTTTGTTTGGAATTCTCACTGCCAAAAAGCATTTGAATCATTGAAGCAGAAAAGTATTGAAGCACCAATATTAAGAGGGCCTAATTGGCTTCTCCCTTTCCACATTTCAAATGATGCTTCAAATACAACATTAGGAGCTGTGCTGGGACAAAAATATCTAACTCCTTATGCTATGTATTACATAAGTAAAAAATTGATGCATGCAGAGTTAAATTATATGGTAACAGAAAATGAGTTTTTGAAAGTTTTTCATGCCTTTAATAAGTTTCGACATTATATTAATGGTAATGAAAATTTCATTCATACATATCATTCTAATATTAGATATTTAATGAATAAACCAATTACTGATGGCGGGATTACTAGATGGTTGCTATTATTACATGAATTCAATACTACAATTTTGGATAGGGCAAGAAAGGAAAACACAGTTGCTGATTTCCTTTCCAGGATGGAGAATGATAACATTGATACCCTTGTGACAGATAATTTTCTTAATGAATATATTTTTTAAGTGTCTATTAAAACTCCTTGGTTTGCATTTCTAACTACTTGGTTATAGGGAAGTTTCCCCCACAATTATTATCCAAATAAAGGAAAAAAGTTATCAAAATCAATGCACCTTACTCATGGATAGAGGGAGATTTGTACCAAAATTAACCTGATCTAATCATTCATAGATGTGTTCGAGAGGATGAAGTACCAAAGATATTGAAATCCTACCATGATGAACCATGTGGAGGAAACTTTTTTGATAGAATGACTACCTACAAAGTCCTTCTTTTGGGACAATATTGGCCTTATGTTTTTAGAAATTCTAAAGAATATGTCAAAAGACGTGACCATTTCTAAAGAATGGGAAGACCCATACAATCAGATGAGATGCTACTAAAATGTTGTAGTTACATTTCTTTTTGAGGATATTTTCACTCTTTTCGATGTCCTGTTTTGGGAAAATTTAGTGTTTTATCAAATGCATAACCCTCTAGACTTAGTAGCTAGTCTAGAAACAACAATCAAAGTAATTTGCTACCTTTTCTTTAATTAATGGATAAGAGAGGTAAGAAGGGAAACCAACCTGTAGCTTTTGCTCACTCCCTCTCTCCCTTGACCAATTCCACCACCCCTTTCCATACTTAACTCACTTGGAAAGTACTTGCACACAAGTTGAGATGGAAACCCATCAAAGCATACAATAAAGATCTGTTAATTAGACATATCATAGAATCCAGAATACGATATACATCATATAAGAACATGAATGGAGAAATCTTTGAATTCTTTATTGATAAAAGGAAAGATTACAACCCATGAATGTTCATGCTTGATTCAATGTCTTCCTTCTAGTTTCGATCCCTTCTCTCCTCATGAAGCAACAATTCGACATCATTACAATACTATTACTAATCTCATTCAAACAACATCTCCTTAGCTCAAGAAATTCAAACCTAGACCAGCCTTTGAATGCTTGGTCAATTTATAGCTGAATGGAGGAGGTTAAGCCATTAATGGCCTTCATGAATGCTCTACCAAAATTGGGAAGTGGTTCCATGGAGGAAGGGATAATGGATTGAGGTTCATTCATCCTCTTCCTCATCCAAATGCGAGCTCAACCAACCTGGAAACTTCCAAAAGTATCCATTGGATGAGGGATCCAATGGATTCATTTTAAAAAATTCGATGAATCTCGCTCAACGCAGGTGAAACAAAGGCTAAGTGCACTGCAACGCACCCAGTCAGTGCAGTTTCTGCATTGCAATGCGGCCTGATAGAAGGCTACCTGTGCTGATCTCCTTAGGGACACTTTTTGGATGAATGGTGTCATGGAAATTCTTGGGAGGCAAGCATGATGTAGTTTGACCTCATTAGGGAATGAAAACAACTGAATTAGGGCTTGATGGACCCTATTAATACGAATCTATAATTCGGGATTGATGTGCCCAAATTGACTTGTAACAGTTGCTCCCTAAAGCATGAAGTCGAAAATAAACATGTCAAGTGAAATGATTTACCATTTGGAGAGAAGGTTTTGAAGTGGAAGGAGACCTGCCTCATTTATAATACAAATATCATGATAATTTTATTTTTTTCTTACGAACTAGCTGAGGGAAGGCATACCCATGCTCAACTTATAAACTTTCATTACATGTACAAATATAGTCGTCTACAGATATAGACCCATGAATCGATGACCATAACATCTGATATAGTACTCCGGAAAAAATATATCGCAGTCTGGATGGATGAAACTAGATCCAGGGTCTTCAATCTCGTTCAATCATCACTCAATGTACAAGTCTAACCATGTGAATAGATGATTTGAAGTTGAACATGGAGAGACATCGTCTAATTACTAGCCAATGATGTGCGTTGTTAATAGACGCGAGAGGAATCACCGATAATGATAATGATCCTCAAGGTACTGCAGTACATTTTGCATGTTGTGAATAAATGATTTGATGCCGAACACCATATAAAGTCTTTTAGTTGAAGGCCAATGATGTCAACCTATCGCCGGAAGTGAGAAACTTGCCATTGATGTATGCAAGCCTCAAGGTACTGAAAGGGTGTTTCTAAGTCAACTTCTCGGATGATGTGTTGATGTCGACAAGAAGCGACACATCGCAGGAGGGCCTTGATGTATCCCAAATCAACGACATGAGGTAAATTATTTTGGAGATGAAACATCGACTGCTGACACAATGTTAAGGAATAGCATGCATGAAAATGAAGGTTTACGGTATTGTAAATGATGAAGTTTTGAACTGAATGAATTCTCTTGAACACATTAGCGACGCTGAAGTGAATTGGTAGCATTGACCCAAAACAAAGTGATGGATGATATGATAGACCAATGGAGTGATAACCATCAAGCTAAATGACCCAACCCACATAGTCACGGTGATGAGGTGAAAGTGTCATGCTCAAGAGCGACCTACTACCATAAAGTTTTCTCGGCTTTTCTCATTTTCCCTAGTCATTGCTAACCAATACCTCTTTATTTTTTATCAAGCTTGAGAAGGATAACATATGCTTATTGTATAATTCCACCCTTCGGGTGAATCCATCGCTATTTGATGTTTTAACGAGTCTAGCGAAGGTGAAACTTGGTCTTGTATAGATGGACAAGTTTGTCGCTATTTAATGCTTTTAACAAGTTTAATGACAAGGATAACTTGGTCCTTTTCACATTTAGAGAGTCTGGAAAGGGACTAAAAGGAAACTCCACAAGTTCTTTTTCGTAAATTTGTCTCTCAAGTATGAAAAAGCATAAAACAATACAAGAGATAACCTATTGATCATGTTTGACCAACGAGTACCTTCTTCGTAGTTAATCTAACTCAGCCCGAAGAAGGGGTAAAACTATATTGAGTAGATATCAATTCTAATCCATTAACGAGCTAGAAATGACAAATGCTCGGTAATATTTTCATGTTTAGAGAGTATGAAAAGAGCTTAAAGAGGACTCCAAGGGGGTTCCTTTTTCGTTTTTAACAAAGCTCTAAAAAGCGATAAAATTTTGCTTTGTGGTCAAAGATTTTCAATTTACATGTAAGCACGACATAACTACATATCAGTTGTTAAACCTGCTCAAAATTCCATAAAAATAGATTAAAAATACATGTTCATGGATTAAATAAATGAAAACCAATATTTATTTGATTAATGTGCAAGAAATAAACATAAAAACTGGTTCTTACCATTCATTTTCACCATCTCGTTTTTACCTTTTGATCTCTCAAGAAATTTTTCCTCGAAGTTCACCAGTTGATTGCGAAGGATTTAGGAGATCATTCCTTGTGTTGTTTGGACCAGGTAGGATTTAATTCTGTTCTCTTTCATTTTATTCTCTATTTTAGTAAGGAAAGGTTTTAGGGTTTTGAGGCCCCTAGGGTTTCATTTTATAATTCAGGGATTAAAATGGTAATTATATGGAGAGAACGAGAGCATGAAGAATAGAATATCATAGCCTTGAATAATCAGGGAACAGTTGAGGCCCTAAGAAATTGTGGGTTACTCAAGTATTTCTAGTTATCCAACATGCGGCAATAGATGAATCTTCTACGGTTCCTTGTTCAATCATGGGATCCGACTGATTAGTCTTTTCACATTCAGGACAAAGAGGTCCCTTATACCATCGATGATATATACTTCCTAACCGGACTATCAAGGCGAGGTGCCCCCATTTTACTAACAGGACTTACCCTCGAGTGTAGACTAGTGAAAGATTATGTGCGCCAGTTTTGTGGGCAGGGTGCCCAGCCTAGCAGAGATGGAAGGATACTTATCAAGGATTTTAGTGATTTACCGTTAAGGATGATCCTTTTTACCATTGCCAGATTGGCTGGTAGTGCAACATTTCATTTGGCCAACAAATCATACATGCACTATGGTTTAGAATGTTTAGAGCCAAAGGTATTCAATTGGTGCGGGGTTGTCTTTTCATCTATGAAAGAGCAATTGACCAAGGTGAAAAGAGGAAAGATCAAGAATTTTGGCTATGGATCGATCGCGATTTCTTTTGCCTTAGAGAGAATTCCTCTCTTACAACCACAAATTATTTCATTGGGTATACCGGGACCGAGAGACCCACAGATGCAGAGGTGGACAGATCTTATGGCTAGGCATGGTGCCCATTCTTCGATCATATTTACCCCTACATTCTTTGAATGGTTCAATCAACAGGAGATGACTTTCGCAGAATATCCGTATTTAGGAATGGATTTCCATGGCAATCCAGAGTTACCACTACCAGTTGGAGCAATGTGGGGTGCTATTGGTAAATTGTTTGGCCAAGTATTTTTAAAATTTTTAAAGTTTTTTCATTTTTTGTGTTTTTTGATATATATATATATTGGACCTGTTCAACCTGTGGGGGACCCACGAGATGTAGGTTGACCAACATAGAGACCTGTAGGGAGAGTGGTTCTCCGAGACTTAGATTTGGCTGAGACTCTAGCTAAATTGCAAAATCACATAGAGGGATTAACCCTGGGTATTCCAGGTGTCCGGATCGAGGAGCTACCTATGCAACAACAGCGCCACACCATCGGTGTACCAGGTCATTAGATGAGATTCTTGCATATGATAGCACACGCAATGCCCTGCTATCATGAGCAATACTAGTCTACTTGGATGCTTTTTCTGCATACATTTTAGTTTTGGGTCAGATGACAACCTTTTTTTCTTGGACACAAACTATTTGTAAAAAAAAATTTACAATTTAATTTTAGGGTTTTATTATGGTTGAGTGATGCAATCCTATTCAACTGATGATGCTAATTGAAAATATTTACTTTACATATGTTGCAATTGTCTATTTAACACATAATTTGCTAGAGTGTCAGCTAATGTGTTTAGATTTATGGAAATATACTAATATTGAATAAACTCAAAATACCTTTCCAAAATACAAACTCTAAGGAACATACGATGAATTGTTAGGTTTTGGATGGTATAAACGCCAAAAATTTGTAGTACAATGAGCTGTGAGTCTAGCCTAATGATGATTCGGCGAATTCCAAGTGAAATGGAATCAGAGAGAAGTTCAATCAATGTGCTATACTCAACGATATGGTTTGTCGATCGACTAATGCAAATCCCTCTAAAACTCATTAACTCACTGCTTGGAGCGAAAATAGCCCATGTTGCAGAAGATAGGTTCTACATACTACAACTAGCACCATCGGCATAACCAACAAATGGTTTTGAAAAGTTCGACATTTGCAACAAGTGCGAAGTGGATTACTTAACCAAATAAAAACCCTAAAATAAACATACTCACACATGCAATCCAAGCATATTTACATGAGTTTTACCATACTTAACTAAGCATAGCAACGTTTTAAATACAACCCAATTTTGGGCTTAGATAATGGAATTCCATCATAATCTACTAACTCGTAGGCATCCTTTGTCAAAACGTGCTTAACAATATAAGGGGCCATCCAAAGTGGTTCGAATTTTCTTGCTCCAATTTTATCAGACTCCTAATCATAAAGCAAGACCAGGTCACCTTCTGAGAAGACACGAGGCTTAACATTTTTATCACATTGCGCCTTTACCCGTTTCTTGTGCACTTCGTTAGTCAATGTGGCATCACGACGGGTTTAATCTAGATGGATTAATTCCAAGAAATGTGCTTCTTCTTCAGAAGTATCAGGTAGCAGGTCAATTGCGAGTTTGAGTGACGAAATTTCACATTGAATTGGCAAGATTGCTTCCAAACCATACACCAACTGAAAGGGTGTGAATCTGGTAGCATTTCTCACCGAGGTCCGATATGCCCACAAAGTCGAGTACAGGATTAAATGCCAATTTCTCTTATGAACTCCAATAATTCGTTGCAACATGCGCATAAGGACCTTGTTGATAGCCTTATCTTGTCCATTAGCTTGCGGATAATATGGAGTAGAACTATGATGTGACAATCCTAATTTGGCAGTCAACTCAACCATCATGTGATTGCAAAAATGCGACCCACGATCTTTGACTATGGCCTGTGGTACACCAAACCTAGCAACCATGTGGTTGAAGAAAAATAATGCAGTCGTTTTGCCATTGTTGTTTAATGTAGGCATTGCCTCTTCCCATTTGGTAAAATAGTCAACAACGATTATAATATACCCATGCCCCTCGGTCGAGGTGGGGTTACATGTCATAAAATCAATACCCATTTAGCAAATGGTCCTAAAACGACTATTGGATGCAAAGGTGCATGTGGTAATTTGGTTTTTTGATCGAATATTTGACATGCATGACAACTTCTGACAACAATTATGCAATCTTTGAATATCGTTGGCCAAAAGTAACCAGCATGAAGAATTCTCTGTGCTGTAGCATATCCGGATAGATGTCCACCACAAGCACCTGAATGACATTCATTCAAATCTTTCACGACCTCCTCATGAGTGAGGCACCTACGTAAAATTGTATTGATACCATGTCAATAAAGCGTGTCACTAATGATCAGATAATTTTTGGCTTGGTATCGGATACGTCGATGTTGAGAGCGAGAGGTATCGGGCTAGAAAGCTTGGGTCTTGAGATATATTAGTATATCCCCATACCATGGATCACTTG
The DNA here is from genome assembly GCA_000404065.3 of Pinus taeda. Lineage (NCBI taxonomy): Eukaryota > Viridiplantae > Streptophyta > Pinopsida > Pinales > Pinaceae > Pinus > Pinus taeda. Next base: position 42,462 of record APFE031356016.1, on the reverse strand, counting down.
ATGAAATTAGAAACAAAGATTCATCCAAGATTGATGTTTCTGATGTTAAATAGTTGGAGGATGAGGGAAGATTGGAAAGTAGTTTGGCAAATACGAGAGATTTCTTTGACTTGGACTTAATGAATTCCAAATCAAATTCCTACAATATAACTATCCACTTTGAATATTTTCCCCCCACCAATTGACATGACAAAATATATGTCATAGGGTTGCAATCAAAGATAATTGTTGTTTTATGTAGGAAGATATAGTGATGAAACCTCTGCACATCTTGAAAAACTGCCAAAGCTAACTTTTCAACATGAGAACATTTCCTTTTTGTATCATTGGGATTACGGCTCAAATAATATACTGGATGTTCTATCTCATCCTCTTTTTGGACTAAAACCATTCCGATGGTTGTATCTGTAGCGACGAGATACAGGTAATAGTCTTGTTGATAGTTTGGGGCATACATTAATGATGCTCTAATTAGGGAATCTTTAAGAGAACTAAAGGAAGCTTGTGCAACCTAATCCCAATAGAAGGGTACCCCTTTCTTCAACAGACGAGTAAAACCTTTAGCCATTTCAACATAGTTTGGAATGAACCTTCTCAGAAAGTTTGCCTTCCCTTGAAGTTTCTGTAACTCTAATAAATTTGAAGGTGGAGGCAAGTCAAGTATTGCTTGAACCTTAGTTGGATCAAGTAAAATTCCATCCTTTGAGACCATGAATCCAATAAATTGACTAGAGCCAACAAAAGACACACACTTGTGCGGATTGAGCCTTATTTTGTAGTGTTAGCACCGCACGAATATTGCTCTAAGATGTTGCGGGTGATCAGTCCGCTTTCGTGAATGAGTAGGCAAGTCATCAAGATATGGTTGTACAATTGTCTTAATGTCATGGAAGGCATAGTTCACTACCCTCTGAAATGTAGCCCCTGCATTCTTCAAACGAAAAGGTAACTTCCTATATGCGAATGTGCCCTACAAACAAATAAATGTAGTTTTTGGCTGATCCTTTGGGAAAATATTGATTTGATTGTAGCTGGAAATTCCATCCATGAATGAAGAGATTTCACATCCGGCACATTTGTCAATAATCTGGTCGATGAAGGGTGTAGGATAATTGCCTTTTGGACATGCTATATTTACATCTTGATAATCAACACACACTCAAATTGTTCCTTGTTTTTTCATCACAGGAACAATATTTGATACCCAATTGGTAAGAGGTACAGGGTAAATGAAGCAAGCACGCAAAAGTTTTTCAACCTCTGTCATAATAGCAACAACTTTCTTTAGATGTACAGGTTGAAGCTATTGTCGTACTGGTTTGACATCAGGGTACATGCAACTATATCTATAAATTCACAGAAATGAGCACGGTAAATGTTGAGTTCCAAATAAGAATAGGATATGCTGACATGAATGTTTTCTACAATGTTAGGCTTGGTCAAGATGTCTATAGAAATGGTTTCTTCTATGTTAGACAATTATGCCTAGAATCTATCGAATATATTCTAACAGAACCTGAAAAGAAATCTAAAATTGAAGGGTGTACTAGCTCATCTGAATAATCTTCACTAGAATTCAAAAGATGGGAACAATGATGATAATGTTCCCATGGTTCTTCTCCTATCATCATTGATTGGACGATTCCTTCATCTGTAGAATATATACAAGCAAAAGGATCCGAAGAAGTACTGTATTCAAGTGAACGATCTACCCATTTAATCGACAAATGTGGGTTCAGAAATGCTGATGGGTCTTCTCCGGGATTTCCATTAAACTTTGGAATATCGGAAGGCAACTTATGAGGAATTACCGACCACCACCGACCAATAATTAGTCTAGGTGGAAGGATTTCACCGTTAGGTCTGAAATAGACTTCTAGTGTTAAAGATGAAGTTTCAGGAACTATAGATGATTGAGATATTTCAGTAACAACTTCAGAATGTTCAAGGTCAAATTCCAGATGTTCTGGTAAAATAACTTCAGTTTCAAGGGAAGGTTCGTGAACAACTTCTGGTTCTGAAATGTCTTCGGTTTCAACTGCTATAGGTTCTGGATCGAATTCCAACTGAACTGGTTCAAGTTCTGAAGTAATTTCTGGTTGATTAACTTCAGGTTGTGGATCAACTTTAGTTACTTTTTCGCTTGGTTCCGTTATAGTGGCCTCAAGTAGTTGAGTAACTTTTTCTTGTGTAACATATGTACCATAAATAGTTGGAGTAACTGGAGGCTTAGTACTAGCAGTGATAGGTGGCTCTAGTAATTTAGATGAAGTACCAGAAACTCTTGATGTACTAGACTCAGTTTGATGAGTCTGCCTTGACCGAATAGGAGTTGCTTCCGGTGGCAAGGGTGGTTTGCTCATAACTCTCCTCGAACGATGGAGTGGACGTTGATTTTCCTCCAGAATTGCTAATTGTTTCTATCAACCTAAACTCAACTAAGGAATAAGGATGTTATTCGCAGTCAATTAATTTTTACGACACTGGAACACGACTTTGCTTTTTCATTGTTAAAGATTCGAGAAAAAACAAAACATGACTCTAGTCACTTTCGATGTTTAATGAGTTTGAAAGGACAAGTGCTCAGATGATCCTTTTCTTTTAAGGAACGAAAGTGACTGCTCTGGAGATTCTAGACAAGAGGGTTTACCAAACAAACCACAAAACTACAATACACACCTTGGTGATAAATGAAGGAGAAATTACCAAGGATTTAACATACGACAATCAATCTTCCCGAATGTTGTGTTCGATGCATTGTGATCGGTAAGGCAGTAGACACGACTTCCTAGGGATAAATGATTTCAACCTATTGGAGTCTCCCACTATATACTCGACGGTACAGGGAGCACAAGTCTGTACTAGCACTTATCGTATCAGAGAGGAGGAATCACCCAACCTCAGTGAAAACGACAACCACTAGGTTTAAAGATCCCGAAACACATCTTTAGCCTAGACCTCTAGATGTTTTCATTAAGTTCCAATGCGTTATTAGATTAATTGATGTAAATTTGAGGTTGATCTTGCTTAAAATTTTCCTTTGAGGGTTCACCATGAGATGTTTTTTGAAATTCCTAAGAATGCAACTAGAATGAGAAGCACTCTTTCCATTTATTTTCAGCAATGAAAATCGTAGCTACGAGGGATAGAGCATACAAGTACTTTTTGAACAAACAAAAAAGAGCACAAAATAATGCAATTCCCTAACCATTCCTTTTGAACACACAAACTCAAACTCTAAAATGCAAATTGCATGTATTTCTTTTCAGTTTCTCTTCATGTGATTGATGCAATAAGAAAAACTAATGCACAAACGATTCAGAACTCTTTTCATGAAAAATGACGATTTATGACAATTTCTTTTAAAGGGAAAGGAAGACTATATGGCACTTTCGATTTTAAAGAAATGAATATTTTTGAAACTTTAAATGAAAATACAAATCAAATGCACAAAGAGATCAATCGATTATTTATGAAGGAAGACTTTACGACACTTCATTCCTGACAAAACAATCGATCAAAACTACCTTTCAATAGTGGATTGCAAATGATAAAATAAATACATAAAAAACATCCAACAATCCAGTCTAAATCGGGTCAAATAAGGAGATAAAAACTGTATTCAGAGATAAAACTTCATTTACATTCAACAAGAAATTCAAATTGCTGAAAATTGACAGAATTTTTCAGTTCCTAGATGGGAAAATTGACCCTAAAGGGATCAGCGTAGGCGGCAGTTAGAGATAGTGTGCTGAATCGCACTGGTCCTATAAGGGAAGTGCACTGCAGTGCACTGTGTCAGTCACAGAGGTGCGTTGATTACTGAAGGCGATTTTATGTTTAAATTTGATTCAATTTTCAGTGAATTTAGACTTGAATTCCATAAATGAGAGGAAGTACAATATGTCAAAATGCTTTAAGAGATCTACTACAAAGGATAGGATCGCTCCCTAGTGGAGTCGCCAATTTTTTTTGGGAAAATTTAGTGTTTTATCAAACGCCCAACCCTCTAGACTTAGTAGCTAGTCTAGAAACAACAATCAAGGTAATTCGCTATCTTTTCTTTAATCAACAGATAAGAGAGGTAAGAAGGGAAACTAACCTATAGGTTTCGCTCGCTCCCTCTCTCCCTTGACCAATTCCGTCGCTCCTTTCCGTACTTAACTCGCTTGGAAATTACCTTCACACAAGCCGAGACAGAAACCCATCAAAGCATACAATAAAGATCTGTTAATTAAACATATCATAGAATCCAAAATATGATATACATCATATAAGAACATGAATGGAAAAATCTTTGAATTTTGTATTGATAAAAGGAAATATTACAACCCATGAATGTTCATGCTTGATCTAGTGCCTTCCTTCCAGTTTCGATCCCTTCTCTCCTCATTAAGCAACAATTCAACATCATTGCAATACTCTTACTAATCTCATTCGAACAACATCTCCTTAGCTCAAGAAATTACAACTTAGACAAGCCTTTGAATGCTTGGTCAATTTATAGCTGAATGTAGGAGGTTAAGCCATTAATGGCCTTCATGAATGCTCTGCCAAAATTGGGAAGTGGTTCCATGGAGGAAGGGATAATGGATTGAGGTTCATTCATCCTCTTCCTCATCCAAATGCGAGCTAAACCAACCTGGAAAATTCCAGAAGTATCCATTGGATGAGGAATCCAATGGATTCATTTTAAAAAATTCGATGAATCTCGCTCAACGCAAGTGAAACAAAGGCTAAGTGCACTGCAGCACACCCAATCAGTGCAGTTTCTGCATTGCAATGTAGCCTGATAGAGGCTACCTGCGCTGATCTCCTTAGGGACACTTTTTGGATGAATGGTGTCATGGAAACACTTGGGAGGCAAGCATGATGTAGGTTGACCTCATTAGGGAATGAAAACAACTGAATTAGGGCTTGATGGACCCTAATAATACGGATCTGGAAGTTGGGATTGATGTGCCCAAATTGACCTGTAACATGTCCCAAGGGAAATTGTGACAAATCAAGGTACTCAATCCACATACAAGTGTATGTAGAAAATTATGGAGCAATACAAAATCAAACATGAAAAGTCTACTCCATATCATCCACAAGCTAATGGGCAAGTGGAATCCGCCAATAAAGTACTTGAAGCAACCCTGACCAAGACTATATACTTACATAGAAGATATTGGCCAGAAAGGATTTTGAAAGCACTTTGGCAATATCGTATCACATGGAGAAACATTATAGGACACACTCCCTATGAGCTTGTCTCTGGGAATCAAGTCTTTCTTCCAATTGAATTTCAACTGGAGATTTTTAGAACAACAAAACAGTTGGGACTTGATCTATATTAGGCTAAAAAACAAAGGTTGGCAAAATTGAACGAGTTAGATGAGATCTGACAAGATGCTATCCAAAGAACCAACATTTTCCAACAAAAAAGATTAAGATGGCATGATAAATTCACCAAAATCAAGAACTTCAAGATAGGTGTCTGGGCTCTTATTTTTTACTCTAAATGCAAGTTTTTTCAAGGAAAATATCAAATTCACTAGCTTGGTCCCTATGAGATAAATATTGTCCTTGATAATGGAGTAGTTACAATCAGTTCTATTGATAAAGAAAATATCACTTTCCTTGTTAATGGGCATAGATTAAAGCTATATCATAAGCCCTTGACGTGGGAGGATTTTGTCAAATATTTTCAAACTTAATTTTGATTTCAAATTGGTTGAAAAAGGAGATTCTTCTCCTCATCCTCCATCTAGATTGTAATATATTTATTTAAATTGAAAAAAAAAACAGAAAGAAAAAGAGGAAAATATAAAAATAATAAGTATAGACATGAAAACCAACATTATTGGCATATCTATACATAAAATATTAACTGAAAACCAAGAATTCTTGGTGGTTGAGATTTTCACAATCCCTTGTCTTGTCCCATTTCCTTTTTGTCCGCCCTTTTTCTTTTAAATTTTTTTTCAAGTTTAATAAACTCTTTGAGACCTGGTTTTTCTCCAAGCATTCTCAAAAATCATTAGACCAATAAGGATCATCTATAGCAACATCAAAGTTTTTAAACAAAATTATGAGGTTAAAAAAAGTAGCTACATAATTTTCAACTTTCCATAGCTCCATTCAAATTCTGTACATAGTCATAGACCTGCAAACACTATTCAATTAATAAGCATCCAAAAGATATCACAAAACTATAAAATGACAAATGGATACAACAAGAGGTATGTACAAAGGATATTAGGTTAATTTTCATTTAAGAAAATATAGATTTATGGGCTTTCATAATAATTTTGATACACCTTTTTTTGAAGTTATGACCATGTACTATAATCTTAACCACACTTGTCATCTGATTCTTCTTATCATAACCAAATTCATTATGATAAAATCCTTCCACTGCATTCAGATGATTTGAAAATATCTCAAAGGTCCTATAAAATGTATCAAACGAATTTGTGGGAAATCATTAGTAAAAGCGGAGTTCCATTCGTACTCAATCACTTTTCTATTTTACTCATACCATATCTCCATCAATCCCATTCTGCACCACTATATCCATCTTCAACTGTCCCTAGCAAGAAAGAGGAAATTCAAGGGTTCAAATTTTCTACCACCATGGGAGTTATTGTCAGGTTTGAGCCACATGGAGTAAGTTTTCTCAATGTTGACCTGCGAGTTAGAGACTAGTTGTAGCAAGTGGGATGGATTCAATTCTTTGAAAAATTCAATGACCATGAAGTGGAGGTCACAAGAGATTTTTCTAGAGAATTTGATGGTGTAGAGGCTGAAATAAGATACATAAGGCTTAAATATCTGAATCATTCATAATAGAGGCGACAATACTTCCTCGAGATGGAGAAAGATGATTTAAGAGTCAAAGACTTATGGATGAATACTGGAAGAACTTCTTGCACAATCCACACGTGGATACTTCAATATTTAAGAAAGGAGTTCCAGTCATGTCTTTAAAAACCAAATGGAGGAATTTACTATTAGTACTCCAAAAATTCCTCACATATGAAGGTAGGTTAGAGACTCTACTCTTTTACCAGGCAAGGTTGCTTATGCATTTTTTTAAAGGAAAATAATTGAATTTGACTTATTACTTGATGGGGAGCTTGAAGAAAATGGCATTCAATATACAAAGAAACTCTAGGAATATTTAAAGAGCTTTGTATCACCATGGTTTGATAAAGATTCTTGTTGAAGCTCACTTGAATTCTACTAGTGACAATTGGCAATATTTTCTAGTTAGAAATCATTTTGTAGAAATTTCATAGGAGGAGGAATTACCAAAAACTAAGAAAATATGATGAAGGACATCTTGAAACCCTAACCTTGAGACTACCATACAAGAAGAAGAGGGTTTGATAGGAAATGAAGTAGAACAAATGGACATTTCACTAGAAGGAAAAAAGAGGTTAGAAGAAAGAAAGCCAATGAGAATGAACAAGAACTGGAGGTGACAAAGAAGACAAAAGAAGTTGAAGAAAATAAAGGAAAGATATAAGTGAAGGGCAACAAAAGAAGGACTACACAAGGAGTGTCAGAGCTAGAGAAAAAGTTAAGAAGAAGCAAATGAATTTCCAAGCACTCACAAGAGACAACACAACAATATCCTCCATAAATTGTTAATCTTGAAGAGGAATATGATGTTACCATAGGAGAAAAGACAAAATTCTCATACCATAGTCCATTAAGGAAAACTCCCAAAATTGATCCAACCCAACAAAAATTCTATGAGTATTTGAAGACCTTGGAGTAAAGAGCACATAAAAATGTAAATCTCATGAAGAAACTCAATTCTATGAAGAATTTTCATAAGATTATGTTCCTATAGAAGATTCAATGACTCATACAACTACTTCTCAAGGGGAACAAGAAACTATTGACACTCTCAAGCAAGGAATTTATCAATGAGTGGTACTGAACAAGTATACCAAAGAAGAAAATGAAATGGTCAAAGCACAAAATGAAATTTTGAAGGCACAAAATGACACTATGTTGCTAAGAATGTGTTTATGGTATAAGAAAAACAAAAATCTCAAAGAAAAAAACAAAGTGATTTAGAAATAAGGTCAAAGGGCTACAAGCAAAATTTCTCATGAGAAAACCCAGATGGTTTGTTAATGTGAAAAAAAAGGCATTCCAAGCAATATGGATGTACTAATTCAAGCTTCAGAAGCAGCACAATAGCAAGGATATTTCTTCAATTTTTAGTTTTGTTCATGAGGACATGCAACATCCTCAACATAGGGGAGTGTTGGATCCTCAAATTATCCTCAATTTTGACATCCTTTTTCCTTCTTTTCATCCATCCTATACTTGTTTTGATATATTTACAGCTCATAAAGGTCATTTGGGACATCTTCAGGCATAACAAAAGGTATCAAATAATTGTAGCCCATAATCTAGACTTTCTTTGTGAAAATAATTGAAATATCACTTTGGCTACTGAATTGTGTCATGTCAAGAGCTAACTACAATTTCTATAGCTCAATATGTGGTTATACAAGATGAAAATACTTTCAAGGTGAATAAAAGACATGAGCAGATGCAGAATGTCAAAGACATGGACACCCACCTATTGTTCCTACTCAGAAGATCATCAGGAGCAAGAATTTGTTTGGTCAAATTACAGGTCAAAGCTGCTCTGTTTATGTGTGCAGGTTTCAGGAAATCAATTTTGACACCAAGAAAACGTGGAAAAGATGGCATCAAGCAAGTGAGTATCTTCATTTGAATAAGTTTATACGTAGATAAATATGATTTGCATGATTTTCTATGATAGATAAAATCTTGCAAGATCAATTACTTAAGCAAATTCAAACACTGTGTGGCAATTCCAAAACTTGCCTTTCGGCATCAATTTCTTTAGTTGTTAAATTAGAAAGCATAAAATTGCCTTGATTTGTTAGTTGAAGTAGTAGAGAATAGAAAGGTTTTGAATCACTTTAAATTTGTAATTTCAAACTCAGTTTCGACAATAAAAGTACTTTGTTCCAAACTCCAATGTGGTTGTGTAGTTGATTGATTTTATTTGAGTTCATTCTTCCTTGTGCTCAACAAGAGGGCCTCCTGGAGATTCGTAAGATAGAGTAGTTGTTTTATTTTGATTTTTTTTTTTAATTTGCATTCTTCCGTAGCTAGTTTCATGATTTTATCATTAGTCATTATTGTTGATTCCATTGTCACAAATCGAGTGCTCTATAAAATCAAAACACCAAAAATATTTCCTTTATACAATCTTTAGTTAGATTTTCATCTTAGTATCATATTTAGTAATGATCAAGATTGGTTGCACACACTAGTAATATGTCAAGGCTTATAGTTGAATTCATTCCTATAATTTGAATACAAAGTGGTTTTTAATTCAATCCAATAGAATAGTTTCAATTATGTTCGTAGATTAGTTTCAATTTAGTTCAATCGATTAAATTTCAATTCTTCTAATAGAATAGTTTTCATTTCGATTCAATAGCATAAATTTCCATTCTGTCATTTCCAATTCTTGTTTTTAGAGTAGATTTATTTTAAAGTCATTTTGATTTGACAAGCCTTATATGAAGAACATGTGTGTCTCTTTAATGAGAATTGAACTTGAATCAGTATAAATTTCCTTACATTTAATTTTGATAAATTAGAATTCAATTTCATAATAAAAAATAGAACTCCTAGCATATATAGTGCACATACACTTTGCAAGTACACAAACCTTGGTTTCAAAATTTAATGACATAATTTAACTATCAATTAAATTATGCAACACTGATCTACAATCATTGTTTCATGAGTGGATTAATAATATAACACGACTTGATATAAGGTAACTTATCAAGTTTGTTTCATTAGTATTTAAATAAGTTATTTTCAAGCACACCAAGAATATAAAACATTTTGATGAATGATAATGGAAGTATCGGTTTCATGCTTCAAATTATAGACTAAAGATATATCTAATGAGCCATAAGGGGAGGGGAAAAATCCCTAGTCTAACTTGAAGAATGTTGCACCTTTGATAAAAGAGAACATGATGAGATGAGCAAATATTTCTGAAAGTGAACAACAATAATTACTAGGTGATGGATAAACTACTAGGAATTAATTATCCCTTCGTGCAAGTAGATTAAGCATGACAACAAACTTAAACAATGATGATATAGTGTTTTTTTTCCTTTTTCCGTTGAGTATAATGATACTAGAATGGATAAGAAAAATATGTATAGTAATCATGGAATTTTAATTTGATTGTACATCTAGTAATATCTTAACAATGAATTTCACAAAATTTCCTAAGGGAATGAAGAATACATGACTAGAAATTAAGACTCAAGATGATGAGGCTCATTTGAAGTTAATGATGTACTTAAATGACTATACCTATTGTGTAAATTGTTAGCTTCTCAGTTGAAATAAGTGGAAATGATTATTGAAAAGTAATTGATAACTTGATTAAAACAATGTGGTATGAAAACATGACACTCATATTATTGAGGATCCAAACTAAACAAGCTAACTAACTAAGCCAAATAGATCCTAGATGGATATTTAATGATATTGTTGCATTAAAATGAAATATATGGCATTCATTGCTTATGCATGTTAATGAATGTAATTGATAGATCATGATAATAATGGTTTTGTTTCTCTCCATGTCATATGTGTTGAGACGATGATCATTTTGATGATGTTATATTATGAGGTTATCTTAACATGTGGTTTAATTTATTATGTTGATGTAATGTTATATCTTTGATAAATACATGCTAAAGTTACAATATTATGAGGGTATTTCATGATTTTATGGTGTGTGGTAATTGCATGCAATTTTAATTGAGATATATAATGATGGCATGTGTGAATTGTAAGGATCACAGAGCATCGAAAGAAGTGGTGGTGTTTAAAGAAATTATTGTTGTGTTCCCAATGGCCATATCGATGATTTAATATGAGTTTCATTGGCCTTTAAATAGGATACATAGAAGATGAATACGATGGGAAAAACCATGGGTGCTCATAAACCTGGAGCCCAAAACCACGGGTAACTTGACCGAGTCAAGTTTACCTAATCCACCCTAACAATCCCCCCCCTTAAACTTGACTCTGGGAGATTGACCTGGTCACATTCATCAAACTTGTTATAGACATTTTTGGGCACTTCAAACCCAATCATAAATGTCCATAAAATGAGGGCTCCTAAGTCCCTAAAAGTGTTGCTTCACTGCCTAAAGGAACAAGGCCAGCTGAATACATCATCTCCCAGAAGTTCTCCACTGAAAATTGCTCATAAATGGTCAAAACTGGACCATACTAAAAGCCCAGTGCAGAGGGTGCGATGCATATCACCTTCCCAGTGCACAAGGTGCGATGCATACTGAATTGCTCCTCTGTAGGGTGCGATGGTCGGGAATGGACAAATGGCAGGGACAAAATGCGAGGTGGAAGATCATGGAATCTTCCAGAAGCTTCCCCTCTGACACTTGCCTCTCTGTTTTCGACCAGGGATGAGTAAGAGATCATCATTCTCTAAGTGGAAGCAAGAACTATCAGAGAGAGGACACTAATCAAGACCCAGAAGATGACTCACCTCCCTATAATCATCTATATATGGATCCCTCATCACAGAGATCTAGAGGCTGGAATTTTGTATCTTATAGAGAAGTGCTATTAGTTTTCTGGTGTACATTCATAGTGTTGGGTGATCTAAGCTTTGCTTGAGGTGAAGAAGGGCTTAGCTGGAGGATGATGCTGGGTCAGAACATATGGTTGTAATCCTCTTGCTACTTTTCATCTTAATAAAGCTATTTAATTTTTCCTCCATATTCTTGTATGTTTACTTATATATGCATTTGTATGGTTAACACACATATGGTCCTGTGTTATTTATGAATATAGATCTGTGATTCCACAGGTGCTCTTTGAAGCTGGGCAGACAAAGAAGAAGTGGCGAAGCTCTATCGGGAAGGATAGGAAATCAAGTGCAAGACTAAGGTTGGTCTCCTTTGTTCCACTCCTATCTATTTTCATAAAGGAAAGCGAAAGTAGACTTTACTTGTTTGTTTCTAAGATAGCTACCAGTCTTAGTGGGAATAGCAGCATCCGAGTGGACACTATTCCCGATAACATCTGGGCGCTCGTTACTAGGTAGTATTTCTTACTGACCCTTCACGTTTATTGTGGTCACTCTCGTACCGTTTAGAGCATTCTAGTGGTTCTTTTCCAGACTTTGACATGGACTTATCTGTACCTGAGCTTCCACTTAAACTGATACTGGGAGTAGGCTCCCTTATTGGTTCCAAGCGTAACTTATCCAAGGGAATGTTAGCTAATATCCTTTTTCTGTACAACTTGAATTCTTGGAATTCTGCTGGGGAAAATTGAATTTGAGCCATGTGCAAAACCTCTTTTAGTGTGCTTTTTTGTTGAAAGGAATTATCAAAAAGATCATCTTCTTTGGAAAATACTTTTATCTTGACAGCAATAGTGAAATTATTAATGACATCTAAAGGGTCAAATTGCCTTCCTGGAAACTTGAACAGTCGTAGACACAGCATATTGTCTACTTCTTTGAATGCATGACCTAAATCAAAATATGAAAAGGCCCCATAGGCCACAAGAAATTGTGGCCAAATGGCCTTCTTATCTTTCAACTCTTTGCTCATTCCTCCCACCTCGTAGGTTTGGTAGGCAATTTCTCGAGCCAATAAATTATCAGGAACATATAAAGTTAGGACATGAGGGGAAGCAATGCTTCCAAATACTCTGACATATGTGAAAATCTCTTCCCCAAACCATCTTGCGAAAGGGAGAATATCAACTTCCGCTTCAGGGGAAAATCTTGGGGCATCCCACAATTCCACAATTCCTTCTGATAGATGTGAATGGGCAAGGGATTGTGTGTAGTCCACTTCCAACCCATTAAAGGAAATTTAGAAACATAATAGATCACATCCATAACATAAGCAACTAAATAGAAAGGAGTATAAATCCCCTGAGTGGTAGTTCTTTTGGACCAATAATTCCAAATAGCCGAAGCTAAATTATCAGACAATATCTGAGCCCAATCCATAATAGTGGCATTAGTGGCTGCATCTAATAGGGGTAGCCACTCAGATGAAAACTTGTTGTTGTTGGGCTTTCCATATAGTCTACATAACATAGCATCAGTGAAGCAATATGGGGAGGAGAGGGAACTAGTACTGTACATACCGTGTTTTTCCTTTTTCAATGGTTGTTCCCTTGCTAACCAGTTCTTGGTACACTCCACCAAATCTTCATTTTCTTTGGTAAACTTCTCCACGAATTGCTTGTTGTAGGTTGCCTATAGCTCTAGTAGATGATACATAGGCCTTAAATCTTGTGCAGTGAATGACCCAATGAGGTCTTGGCCTCGAGTCTTGAATTGTCTGTCTGTTATATCGGAATTGTCCAGTATCCACTTGACCATTTCTATGTATGGAAGAATCTTCGGCCTTGCCACTATTTGGTGCAAGAACGAACTTGCAAGTTCAGTGATTGATGCTTCAGACGATCTGCGAGTCTGCTGTTGCTTTAACCTCCATAACTCTCGGCTATTCTTCTTCGAGGAGACTGTACATGCCTTCCCAAGTAGTTATGCCGACATCTTTGTTACAGGTGGTGTCTGTGTACAAGGGCATCATCTCTTTGTCCTCTACAATAGGAGCCTTTCCCTTCTTTCCCATTACGTTCTGCACACTGCTGCATATATTACTTTGCTTGCTGCTCCTACAAATTTACAAGTAAGGAAAGAGATAAAGTGACGGGGAAGCTCTTTAATTTTGAAATCATATCAAATATACCATCCTACGTGAATTACCCTTTTGATCTGTTTTAAATCTTATCTGATAAATGACCATCAAATAACCATTAAATTGACATTAATGCCCAAAACTCATTATCGAATTACGAGAAAATTTTTATTGAAAGATGAGCCCTGCAGATCTGCGATAAAGCGATTTTGTGATTTGCTTCACAATATTGCACAATCATTTATCACCTTGAGCTCTGCGAGATGCGATTTGTGAGATATCTTGTCGCATATCGCTGGATTGGGATATTTTACCTTAGGTGATACTTGCGGCATATGAAAGTTGTGATGTGAGATGAGTCTTTAAGGCGTACAATCTTGCATCGCAATTCCGAAAGCTTGTTTATATGATGTTTCCCATTACCCTTTGCGATGCGATGTTTTATTGTTAACATAACGATCTTATTTGAAGCTTATCATAAAACTTAGTTTTTTTTTTTAGGTTTTGTGGGTGTTTTCCTAAGTTTATGATGGCATGTTTTATTCAAAAGGAAATATAATTGCTAGTTTTTATTTTTATTTTTTAGAAGGGTCCCCATTTTTCAGCTTTATTGATAAAACTAAATAAAAAGGGGGGTTGTTGCTGGCCACAACACCGCCACATCTCTTCTCAGAGATAAGCTACCATCGCTGAGCTAGTCTCATTTCCATATTGTTTGTATGCATATTTCATTATTTGATATTAATCAAAGGAGGTGTTATTTCTGCTGCATCTCTGTATTTATGGTTATATATGTAATTTGTTGCGTTCCTGTTTAAATTCATATCAGTGGTATCAGAGCGGTCTTCTCTTTCTCTACTTTTCTTTGCATGTCCCCAACGAGGTCAGGGTATAAGGAGTTAGGGTTTGAACTGGTGGAACCTTTGCAAGACCAGCCTTGTAAATCCTGACGACCTCCCATGGAGGAAGAAATGAAAGACCAATGAGTAGGAGATCCTATCAAAATATTGCTCGAGGAGACCCTCTAGAAACAAAGGAACACGATGATGGATAAATTTGCCCAGATCCTTCAACGGTCGCCCACATGTGGTGCATCCACATCCAACATCCACTCTGGAGGATCCAAAACTTTCAAGGTACAAGTAAACTTTGACATTCCCATATTTGAGGGCCAAATAGATGCAAACGCTGTAGATAAATGGTTGAATCTGTTAGAAGGATATTTTTTTGTTCATGATTTTTCTAGCTGAGAAAAGATTACCTTTTATCTTCTCAAAGCCGCCCCACATGTTAAGGACTGGTTGGACACCTATTATGAGCAGAAGGATACACGAACTCACTATTTTCAATCGCTCCCACTTGGAATTCATTTCGGGATGCCATCAAGGAGCAGTACCACCCTGTTGGGAGCTATGAGGACAAATACATAAACTGGACCACGCTGCGGCAGGGAAGGGAACAAGATGTGTCAGAGTTTACCAATGTTTTTCATACCCTGCGCACAAAGTTGGGCATCAAGGATTCTCAAAAACATTTGGTACTCAAGTACCACGACTACCTACATAGATACATCTAGGATGAGATGAAGTTCCTAGACATCTCCTCGCTCAGCACTGCATACTGATACGTCATCAAGATCGAGTAGAAGTTTAAAAAGAAAGAAGCAAGACTTTGGATCTGTGAATCTGAAGTAAGGGAAAGGTGCCCCCAAACTGCAGAAAAAAGGACAAAGCTAAGTTAAGACGACCCAGGACAACCTGCCAAGCCCACAAGCAAAGGACAACACTGCAAATCCGAAGAAGGACACGGAAAGTGGTGTGAGTTCCATAAGAGATCCACCCACAACACAAGCGAGTGTCAGGCCAAAAAAATCATTGGTGGCCAAGCTGAAGGCTTCAGAATTAGATGCATGTTCCGACTCTGAGTTAGAACTCGATAAGGGGAATGAAAAATGGAAAAGATTATTGATGCGGAGCCCAATGCCACTGTTGTCACCACAAATATCCAGAAGGAGGAACCCAAAGATCCAGAGGAGGAGGAGCGTCCCTTCCACTCCCAAATGTGGGTTAAGGGTTATTCACTATAATTCATTGTCGACAGCGGGAGCCAAAAGAACCTCATTGCAGTAGAGGTCATGAAGTGGCTGGGCTTACCGACCACAGCACACCCAAAACCATACACCAGAGGGTGGCTTCACCAAGGACAGGATCTGCGGGTCAGCCAATAATGTTGCCTTCCATACAACATCAAGCCCTTCACACATGAGGTATTATGTGACATTTCTCCCCTTCATTTTTGTGATGTATTGTTAAGCCAACCATACTTGTGGAAGCGACATGCTGTGTATGGGTTAAGGCCTCAAGCTGTTATTGCTACATTTGGAAATACGTTTTACAAGATACCAGAGGTAGCCCCATCTACCTCCATCTCTCTGGTTACTGCAAAACAATGCAGTAAGCTAATTTCAAAAATCGGAAAATTTGTTTTCCTGATGATACGCCCTTAAGGAAAGAAGAAGACAGTGGCCATGCCCTCCAGACAAGGCCCCTCCACATGACAACAGCAGATGGAAAAAGTCAAGGAGGAGTACGAGGACATCTTCACTTCCCGCACAGGGGTGCCTTTGCACTGTCAGGTCAAGCACTCCATTGATCTGACCCCAGGTGCGTCATTACCCAATGGACCAATCTATCAATGCTCCATTCTAGAGAACGTTGAAATCAAGAGGCAAATTTAGGAGTTGCTGCAGAAAGGTCACATTCGGCCTAGTTCATCGCCCTGTGGGAGCCCGATTGTGTTGGCACAGAAGAAGGGTGGGATTTGGAGACTCTGTATTGATAATCGGGCGCTTAAAAATATCACTGTCTAAAATAGATACCCGATCCCACAGATTCATGTCCTTCTAGACCAACTCAAGGGAGAAAAATATTTTAGCAAGATCGAATTGAAGTCTGGATATCACCAGGTACCAATCAAACCCTCCGATGTGTAGAAGACTACCTTTAAAGCCAAGGAGGGCCTTTTCAAATGGTTGGTTATGCCTTTCAGGTTGACGAATGCTCCTGCAACCTTCATGAGGCTCATGGATGAAATCTTACAACCATTCCCCAACTCATTTGTAGTGGTATACTTGGATGACATCTTGATCTTCAGCCAGAGTTGGGAAGAGCACCTCCACCACATCCAACAGGTTCTCCAAACACTACGACAACACAAGCTTTGTGCCAATTTGGAGAAATGTGCTTTTGGCGTGACCCAAGTTCAGTATCTAGGATACATTATTGATGAATGGGGGGTGCATGTGGATCCAACCAAGATCCAAGTCATTCAGGATTGGCCAGCCCCAACCACTCTGATAGAGCTCCACAACTTTCTGGGTCTTGCCAATTTCTACCGCAGGTTCGTGTTAGGGTTCTCTCATATCTATTAGCCCTTGAGTCAAGTCACCAAAGGAGGAGCAAGAGAAAAATTCTTTTGGTATGAATCTCAACAGAAGGCATTCACAAAGTTGAAACATCGTCGCTTCTTTGCACCAATGCTCACATTACCAGACTTACAACAACCATTTGAGATTGAGATAGTTGCCTTTGACTATGCTATTGGGGAAGTCCTTACTCAACAGGGGAATCCAGTGGCATATCAATCCTTTCAGACACAGTCCAAAAGTATCCCACTTATGATAAAGAGGTGTATTCCATTGTGCAGTCCCCCTAACAATGGAATAATTACATTTTGGGGAAGGAAATGGTCATCCACATAGACCACCGACCCCTGTAATTCATACAGATGCAAGGGAAGTTGAAAAATGATCACCATCAGAAGTAGTTCACATACCAACAAGAGTTCCATTTGAATATCAAGTACAATAAGGGCAACATAAATATTGTTGCAGACTACTTCAACTGACCACTGATCATGGCGTTAACTACGTGCTCAACTCTTGATTGGCCACTTCTCTAGAAAAGCAACCCTGAATTCAGCCACACAAACCATATGCTATTGGGGGGTTAGCAATTTCCAGGTTTTCACCTCCAGGATGCTCTATTATGCCATATAGGACACCTTTGTGTTCCTTCAAGCAAGTGTGCGAAGATGATTTGGGAAGTGCACTATAGTCAGGTCGCTAGGAATTTCGGGGTTGAGAAAATAGTGGTAGTACTGCAAAATTATTTCTATTAGATGAATTTTCGATAGGATGCCGAGAAGTACATCAGATCCTGCACTGCCTGTGCCATCGCCAAACCGACCGTTAAGAAGAAAGGTATCTATACTCCTCTGCCTACCCCTAGTCAACCTTGGTAATCCATATCCATGGATTACATGTCAGGCCTTCCTTCTACTAAGCATGGAAACGATTGTGTTTTTGTGGTCATCGACCCATTCTCGAAGATGGCCATTATGGTAGCCCGCAAGAAGTGTATCATAGTAGAATCCACTGCTAAAATATTCTTTGAACATGTGTGGGTACACTATGGGATCCCATAGTCTATCATCTCAAATTGGGACAACAGGTTCCTCAGTACATTTTGGTCCAGTCTTTGGTTGATGCTGGACACCAAGCTCACTAAGTCCACAACTTTCCATCCCCAAACTGATGGCCAGATAAAGGTCATCAACAGGATGATCATACACATTCTTTGCATGTACAACTCAAAGCATCCATGCACATGGGATGAGATCCTCCCCTATGTCCAGCATAGCTACAACTAAGCTCTCCACAACTCGACTGGCCATAGATTTTCAGGTGGGCTTGGGATTCCAACTAGTATGTCCCATTGATGTGGCCAACCAGCTGCATTGATGTAGGGAGATTTGATTCATGTCTAGTCTGAAGCCAACAAGGCAAATAACTTCATTGAGCATATTCAACACATCTACCAAAAGGTCCATGAAATATTGGACAAAACCAATGCCAAGTACAGGCAGCGGGATGATCAGCATTAGGTGCCACACAAGTTCCAGGTGGACGACAAAGTTTGGCTACATTTGTAGAAGGAGTGCCTCACTGAGCGCCATCGCAAGATTCACCCACTTCGATATGGGCCATACATCATCACCAATGCTGTGGGAGATAATTATTTTGAGCTCAAAATTCCCCATTCTTTGGCCTGCACCCAATATTTAATGTGGATCTCCTTCAGCCATACTTTCCACCATTACTAGACACATCCAACATTGCAAAACAACTCACACCAACATAGTTAAATCCACATTGCATGGAACAAGTTGCAACTGATCGGATCATGGACATGTAGATAAAAAAAAAACTCACGAGCAGAAGATCCAACTGTATCAAGTTGTCAAAGCAGACCAACTCCTTCACCAGGGCAAGTGGCTCACTGGGGACCAAGTTCAACAAAATTTTCCTCATCTCATGGAGGAACTCAACACAATGGGGACCATTACTTCCTAAGGAGGGAGGAATGATCTAGGTGGATATTGGTGGCCACTCGCCAATTCCACTTGGACCCCCACCATTGTTTCTTTCACTTTTTCAATTTCCTTAATTGTAGAAAAATTTACTATTTTTAGCAATTTTTTGGGTCCTAAACTTCTGGAGTCATTTTGAGGCCCTAAACAACATTTTTTTGGAAATCTACCACCAACGACACAAAAAAAATCTTTTCTATTGTAGTCCTCAGAGAGATATTTCCAACGAGGTATCATGCGTGTGAAATAGAGATAATATGAACAAGTTATGACCCCGAGAAGTTGGCTGCCCAACTAACCCCAATGGGGCCCATAAACTCTTGGTGTTACATTTCCTCGGGTTATGGTTTTGGCTATTTAGAGTTTTCTCTTATTGTTCAATAATAAAAAGGCTCTTGAGCCTCATTGTAATGTAGTTAAGAGGAATGAAACCACCACATCTCTTCTTAGAGATAAGCTACCATCGCCGAGCTAGTCTCATTTCCATACTATTTGTAAGCATATTTCATTATTTGATATTAATAAAAGGAAGTGTTATTTGTGCTGCATCTCTGTATTCATGGTTATATCTTTAATTTGTTGCGTTCCTGTTTAAATTCGGATTAGTGGTATAAGAATGGTGTTCTCTTTCTTTGTTTCTCTTTGCATGTCCCCAACGAGGTCGGGATGTAAGAATTTAGGGCTTGAACTGGTGGAACCTTTGAAAGACCAGCCTCATAAATACCAACGGCCTCCCATGGAGGAAGAAAAGAAAGACGAGGGAGCAGGAGATCCTATCAAAATATTGCTCGAGGAGGCCCTCGAGAAACAAAGGAATGCGATGATGGATAACTTTTCCCAGATCCTTCAACGGTTTCTCACCGACGACGCATCCACATCCAATAGCCACTCTGGAGTGTTACACAACAATTTATCACCGTCCCTGCTAACCCCTATCTCGTATCTTGGAGGACTCATTCTGGGACCTATGAGAAGTGATATGGCCTAAAAACACTTGCATTGCACTCCTCTGAACATGAGCTTTGTTTGCCCTGAAGACATTGCCTGCTGAAAAACCCTAAAAATAGCTCTTTTTCAGTAGCATGGTCCCATAGTTTAGCCCTCGCGCCAAGGGGGAAAATCCTCCAAAGAGGGTGCGCCAATTGGTGCTCTGTCATAGAGTCGCACCCACGCCAACCATATTAAGAGGTGTCTTTTAACAAATAAATGGCGGAAGTTTCGTCCTAACAAATTCTTGGACTGCTATCTATCTTGAGTTGGGTGGTTCGGCTACGGGTTTCCTTAGAGAGGAAGTGGTTTTCCACCTCTCATGGAAGCTTCCTTGATGATATGGCTAATCCCATGATTATTGGTTATGATCCCAACTCCCCTTCCTCCATCTATAAAAGCTTTCCAATTTCCTTTGCAAGCTAGTTTTTAGTTTTTGAGTTCCAGAGTTTCAGAATTCCAAAATTCCCAAAAGCTTCATGCTGCAAGAGCCTTCTTGATTCCCTTAAGGCCAAATCCAAGCAAGGAGATTATTGTCCAAGATCCAAAGAGAGAGAGGCTTTTCCTTATTCCCGACAGGCTTTGCAAGACATGTGTTGCTGACTACCCGCCAAAGGAGAATCCAACGTCAGAACATTGATTGTACTCCCCTTTGATTGATTATTAATGAACAGCTATTGGTTATGGTTCCACTCTTGTTATTATTTATGGTGATGATGAGTTATGTATTTTCTGACCAACATATAGTTGTGTATACTAGATTTTATGCTTGCGTTTGTATTGTTCTTGTATGTACAGGTGTCCATTCACGGAGATCATGAGGATTGTGATCTGCCGGAGTAGAGGAACGAGAGCACCACCTCTCCTACAAACAATAGCGTTGGAATCTAGGTAGGCCTTCATCGTTGGTTTGTTAATTCACAATTAGGAACTTGTACTATAGCGTTTGATGATTGTTGCTAGACTCGGTCTGGGCTAGTAGGGATCGCCTCTATTCGCAAAGGGGATTTACCTCTTCAACAATTTGGCGACTCCACTGGGGAGCTCGTCTTGCCTTTTTGGTTGTTTCTTGATTTTTTGCTTGCTTGGTCAGCCTTTTGGGCTAGGTTCTTTTGATGTTTTTGCTTCTTGGTTTACTTGGTTATCGTTGGCCTAGTTTTGGATTGCTTATTTTTCATTTTGGCACAACAAAATTGACTGGCGCGCTTTTTTGCATAACAGTCGCGCCAATTGGTTCTAGTTGTCAATATATCACTCGCGCCAATCCTTAAAAGGTGCTAGTTTCAGCATGACAGTCGTGCCAGGCATGGGGACTGCTAAGGTTTGCTTGATTTTAAGCCTTCTGAGCTTGGTCTTTGTTTTTGGATACATTTTCTTGACTGCTTGAGTGTGTTGGACTCATGTTTGACTAGTTTTAACCTTCATCCTTTGGTTGTTTGCCATTTTCTATCGATTCCATGCTTTTAGCCCTACGAGATCTAGTGGCTTTGTGTGTCTAGCCCTCCGTAGGATTTTTTGGTCTTTTATTGGTCCAGTCAACTTTCTTATTGCTCCCCTGCATTCGTTTAGTGGTTTTTAATCGTTTCATTGCGTTGTTTGAGTGACTTACCTCTTTGCCTAGTATCCTTGAGTAGTCATTTGATCTTTTCTGACTCCCTAAATTTGAAAGGATCACCAAGCGCTTGTCCTTTCACGCTTGTTTCAAATCTGAAAGTGATAGAGTCACCTTTTATCCGTTTCTTGACTCTTAAAGCATGAAACAGTGAATTTTCTTAATTTCAATGTGGTAAAAATTAAATCACCCACGATCACACGCCTTGTTAAATTCTGCTTGTTGGCCATTTGATTGTGTGTCTTGACTCTTTTTTCAGCCCTGTGTGCGACTTTCAGTTTTTGATGGCAACTTTTCCAGAGTCCACCAACCTAGGAATCCCCTCTGATGGGAATCCTAGTCATTTTCCTCCTTTTGGGAATATTGGTGCTCCTTACATGGCAACGTTGTCCCTTCTTGTGTTAACTGTTGGGTTGCCTGTTTGGTTGTTCTCAACCTTTGTGGTCCCTAATGTCTCAACTACTGGTCAATCAGTTCCTCTACCCAAACAACATCACGTTGATTCCAAGGTGGACCTCTCCCCTTCTTCGCCTGTTTCTACGTCCTCATCTTCTACTTCGCCTGGTGAAAGTATGGATTCAAGTAACCAGGTGGATAAGAAGAAGAAGAAGAAGAAGACAAAGAAGAATAAGTCTCATAAACGCGAGGCCACCTATCCACCTACCGCTCCAAGTAGAGCTCAGGTCGGAACACCTTCTGCTCCTCCGCGGAAGGTTAAGTTTCCTTGTAAATTGTGCAAGGGTGACCATCTTCTTCGTGATTGTCCTGGAATTCCTAGGATCTTAGAAGTATGGTCTCACAATCTGGCTCATCCCTCATCGTCCTCTGAAGCTCAGAGCGATGCTACCCTATCAAATGGCAACGACAAGAAGAAAGGGAAGATTCGATTCCCCTATAGGCTATGTGAAGGCAACCATGCCCTTCAACTTTGTCCGCTCATGGATAAAGCTTCCACCGTTTTGGAAAGTCTTACAACTTCTTCACCCCAACTTCCCGTTGGTTATCAGAGGCTCTCTTCAGATCCTCTCCATATTGACAAAGAGATTGACTTAGATTCTTCTCTTGTCCATCCCCCTCTTTCTGAACATGGCTGTGCTAAGCCTATTCCAGACCAACCATTGGTCGGAAATAGTGTTAACTCGGGTTCACCAACCATCGATCACTCTATTTCGGAAGAGTGTCATGCTCATGTTCTTCTCATCTTGTTAGATTCAACTGAGTCCAAAAACGACCCTCCTATCCCAGCTGATCCCGAGATCCCTTCTTCGGTTCCTATAGAGCAGGAGGGCAATCATAAGATTCTCCCACCAAGTAGTTCAGTCATTTCCTTCGACTGGAGTCATTTGACCACCTTCCGCCTTCCATCCCATGTGGCTTTCTAGATTACAGTACATGCCTATGATAAGGTAGTACCTGGCACTGTTTTAGATGAGGGTGCATCTGCCAGTCTTATGCCTTCCACTACTTTGCAAGCTTTGGGCTCCCCACAGCTTGTGCCAGTCACACAGAATCTGTTAGCGTTTGACGGAGGAACCAGTCAACCATTAGGGATCCTACCAAAGTTTCCTATTACTTTGGGAGGCAAAACCGTCTATATAGACGTACTGGTTACCCAAGGTGCTTTAGATTTCAGTCTTCTCCTTGGCCGTGACTATGTTTATGCCATGGGGGCCCTTGTCTCTTCACTTTTCCATGTGGTTTGCTTTGCACACGATGGAAGAATCGTGACTATAGATCAATTATCGTTCTTTAGTCCCTCCGTGCCTCCTGCGCAGTTGCCATCCCCTCCTGGTTTTTATCCACTAGTTGTATCTGCCCCACCACAGGTCAACTATGTGGCTACTTATCCCGTGCTTGTATCCAATGATGCTGCCATCATACATAGTGTCCTGGGGGCATTGGGTCCTAACTTCCAAGATGTTATCCTTCCACCGGGAGTGGCACTCTTGGAAGCAATGACTTCCTGTTCATTATGATGAAGTTCGTTCGGAGCATAGTTCGCTTTCCTATGTCAAGCTCCTTAAAAAATGAAACTGGGTCTAGTCAAGCATAGTTCTTGATCTTGTGTCAAGATTGTTAAAAAATGAAACAAGGGTTATGAGGATTGTTCTTTTACTGTGTCAACCTCATTAAAAAATGAAACAACTCCCTTTCCAAATCGAGTCTTTTGATTAAGATCTCGTAAAATACAAGTCGAGTCTTTCCAAGATCTTGAAAGTGAACCTTCATTCCATCCACTTTTTTGAATGCAATGAAGCTTGGGGGGCATGTACCTTGTTTTGTGTCATTATGCTGGGGGCATGTGAACTTATAACATGCATATTTTTTTGTTTCAAGCTTATGTAAACATGAAACCAAATCCAAGTAGAGTTCTCCATGGTTCAAGCTTGTGTAAAAATGAACCCATACCCGACGTACATCTCGTGATTTCCATTTTTATCTGCTCAATTATGCTAGATGAGCCTTGGTTGTTTCATTCCATTGCCCCCTATGTTTGGTCGATCATATGCTTTCACTCGGTTGTTTTTTCCTTTCCTGAGGAACCGCAACAATGAGTGGTTTTATTAGCTATCCTCTTGACCATTACATGTTTTGAGCAGTTCCACCATTGCCAGAACCAGTTGCTACCCTTTATACCACTCATTCCTCTAGGACGAGTCACCTTTAAGCTCTTTTCTAACTCATAAAATATGAAAAGATTGCTGAGTATTTTTTCCCTTTTTGACTCGTTAAAGAGAATAAAAATGGAGGTCAGCTTTCAGCTCTTTTCTAACCGTTTAAAGAGGAAAAGATTGCCGAGTTATTCCTCTTGAATCATTAAATGTAAATAAGAGGTGGTTGCCTTTAAGCTCTTTTCTGACCGTGTAAAGATGAAAATATTGCCGAGGCCCTTGTCATTTCGATCTCGTTGAAATGGATGCGAAACAACATCTACCTAGTATACATTTACCCCTTTTTTAGGCTGGGATGGATTATTTATGAAAAAGGAATACCCTAGCCTATCGCGACTAGGAGGTTTCCTCAGATTTTGTTTTCAACCTTTTTGGGTCTGAGGAACTATTTACGAAAAGGGACCTTTGGAGTTTTCTTTTCTGCCGTCTTTTCAAACTCTCTAAACATGAAAAGACGCCGAGTTCTCCCTTTGTCAGACTCGTTAAAACTTGATGACATTTGATTCCGTCAAAATGAAGTTTTGCAAGCATATGCTATCCCCTTCAAGCTTGTTAATAAAAAATAATTGGGGTACTCGCCAGAAATTGTGGGGAAAATGGAACCAGAATCATTGTCGTATCATAGTATGTCGCTCTTGAACATGGCACTTGTCTGCATTTGTGTCAGGGTGGGGGCATCTCATCTCGTTTTTCACTTGCCTCCATGGGTTTGGGTGATCCTGTTTGACCTCTCATTTTCTCTTTGCCTTGTCACCATGACCTATGATCGATTGACGTCAAATACTGCCAAGTCCACTGTCGTGCCACCAATATGTTCAAGAGAAGTTGACCTCTGCAAAATATCAACCTCCCTCTGATAAATCATATAATCCTGATTCACAAAAACATTATCTTCCTCCGCATCGATGATGTGGGAAATACTATGGCCCACCTTTGGTTAAAGTCACTTCCTGTCAACTTTAGCTCATTATCCAGGAGGCTGATCTAGAGACTCCCTTCTGGTGCCTTGGAGCCTGCATGCCTCAATGGCAGGTTCTTCGTATTCGATGCGAGGTTTTCATTATTGGCCTCCGATCGAATGATTCTACGGGTGCTCGGCACCAGCTCACTGATTCACATGCCATAGATTGTACTTGTAGTACCTTGAGGGCCATTGTCATTATTGGTGGTACCTCTCACGTTTGTTAACAACTTTCACCATTGGCTAGTAATCAGACAATGTTCCTGCATGTTCAACTTTGGCTCATATATTCGCATGCTTTAACTTGTACTCTGTTCGGATCGAGGTGGAGCGCAAGACCCTGGATTTTGTCTGTTGGGATCTAGGCTGCGATTTTGTGGATTACTGATCAGGGGCTCATGTCCCAAGTGTCGTAAAATGCTCAAAAATGAAAGTGCTCAGAACTAGCTCAAACCTAAACAACTGGATAGAGCTCGGCTTCTTGATTCCAGTGCCGCAAATGGTTTGAACAACGGTTGCCATATGAGAAAGTTATGTCAAAAACAAAATCGCCCAATAACCCTTAATTTTTGAATTTTAAAAAAAATTAAAAAAAAAATATTCCGTAGAATATTCCATGGAATATTCTAGAGAATATTCCTTTTTGGCAGTGAATGGCAAGATGCCACGTGGCAAGCTCGGAGGCCGCCACGTGGCCCAGGGTGACATCAGCAGTTGGGCGCATATATTTAAAATTTTGGGGGTCCGGCGTGGTTTGAACCCACGACCTCCCATGGGCTAGCACTACGCCTTACCAATATGCCACACAGTTCAGTCATGTTATGGCATTTATTTAAAAACTTTGTATTAGGTTTGGGCGGGGCCTAAAGGGTGCCATCCCCCATACACGTGACCACAGTGCCAGAACCAGGAGCATAATTCCTAACCACCAGCATAACATAACGGTCACCATGTAATGTGTGAGACGTGGTCACATGGGCATTAAACGCGGAGGCAAACACCAGTTCACCCGGAGTTTGGGGCACGCAATCCCATGCAAACCGCCGATCGTTCACATGTCATTCATTTTAACTGCAGTTCAGCCAGACCATGACGGTTAGTTTGGCGGAAATTTGGGCAGACCCGCCATAATTGGCGGAGTTAACTAGACTCCAACTAAAGTTAGCTGGAGTGTTTGTAGGCATAACTGGAGGAAAACTTTAATGGGCCAGAACTTTGGCTAGGAAAGTCCGTTTTGGATGAATTTATTTTTGATTTTGGGTATTTTCGACCTTTTGAAGCCATTGGCATAGGTTTTACAGCCATCTGAGGTCATTTGCAGAGGTTTTGGAGCCGTGGAAGTTCTAGGAGCCACCAGGGACCAGTATTGTGAGAACTGTATAGGGTTGCAGGTATACATTGGAGGTGAACCAGTAGTCAATCCTGAAGGATTCAAGTGTTCTAAATCCATTTTTACAGTCTATTCCATATGTAGAGACTTTTATTCATCTGTATATTCATTTTGAGCATTTAATTAAAACGAGGACAGGCCCATTTAGGAGCCTTGGACCCAACAGACATAGCCTAGGAGGGGTGAACTGCTTTATCAACTTCTTTTGCATCTGTGGTTGATTTATTTTGCAGAACAAATCCATTTTAGTGTGTTAAACAGTAAAAGGAAATAATTATGCTATGCTTAAATGGGTCATGAACCGCTGAAAATTTCATTTGTTTATTACTGCAAGACATGGTCATCTTTTAAACATGTTTATTACTAAATTGAATACCTTGCCAACCATTTAAAAGTAGTTTCAAATTCAGATCAATTACTATGATTGTTACATGACTCATTCACTGGATGGCTACGACCATGCCTGAGTCTATTTGTCGATCCTCACTGGATGGCCGCACCCACACCTTGGATCTGGATTATTATGTACTATGCTATGGATGGCTGTGCCCATACCACACATATCATGTATTTTAGATATTAGTTGTACTTCTCCACGCAGGTTTTCTCGTGGCAATGTTTTTGGTTGGACATGTTCTCATAAAGCATTTCACCCCCCTCTCTCTCTCAGGCCTCATGCTTTAGGGGGCATCTATTACACAACAATTTGTCACCGTCCCTGCTACCCCTGTCCCGTATCTTGGAGGACTCATTCCAAGACCTATGAGAAGTGACATGGCCTAAAAACACTTGCATTGCATTCCTTTGAACATGAGCTTTGTTTTCCTTGAAGACATCTCCTGCTGAAAAACCCTAAAAATAGCTCTTTTTCCATTGGCGCGGTCCCATAGTTCAGCCCTCGCGCCAAGGGGGAAAATCCTCCAAAGAGGGCACGCCAATTGGTGCTCTGGCATAGAGTCGCACCCATGCCAACCATATTAAGAGGTGTTTTTAACAAATAAATGGAGGAAGTTTCGTCCTAACAAATTCCTGGATTGTTATCTATCTTGAGTTGGGTGGTTCAGCTACGAGTTTCCTTAGAGAGGAAGTGGTTTGCCACCTCTCATGGAAGCTTCCTTGATGATATGGCTAATCCCATGATTATTGGTTATGATCCCAACTCCCCTTCCTCCATGTATAAAAGCTTTCCCATTTCCTTTGCAAGCTAATTTTTAGTTTTTGAGTTCCAGAGTTTCAGAATTCCAAAATTCCCAAAAGCTTCATGCTGCAAGAGCCTTCTTGATTCCCTTAAGGCCAAATCCAAGCAAGGAGATTATTGTCCAAGATCCAAAGAGAGAGAGGCTTGTCCTTATTCCCGACAGGCTTTGCAAGACATGTGCTGCTGACTACCCACCAACGGAGAATCCAGCGTCAGGACATTGGTTGTACTCCCCTCTGATTGATTATTAATGAACGACTATTGGTTATGGTTCCACTCTTGTTATTATTTATGATGATGATGAGTTATGTCTTTTCTGACTGACATATAGTTGTGTCTACTGGATTTTATGCTTGCGTTTGTATTGTTCTTGTATGTGTAGGTGTCCATTCATGGAGATCATGAGGATTGTGATCTGTCGGAGCAGAGGAACGAGAGCACCACCTCTCCTACAAACAATAGCGTTGGAATCCAGGTAGGCCTTCTTTGTTGGTCTGTTAATTTGCAATTAGGAACTTGCGCTATAGCGTTTGACGATTGTTGCTAGACCCGGTCTAGGCTAGTAGGGATCGCCTCTGTGCACAGAGGGGATTTACCTCTTCAACATGGAGACTCCACACCTTTTAAGGTACAAGTAAACTTTGACATTCCCATATTTTAGGGCCAAATAGATGCATATGCCATAGGTAAATGGTTGAATCTGTTAGAAGGATATTTTTCTGTTCATGATTTTTCCAGCCAAGAAAAGATTACGTTTTCTCTTCTCAAAGCTGCCCCCCACCTCAAGGACTAGTGGGAAACCTATTGTGAGTATAAGGATGAAAGTACAAACACACTATTTTCAGCCACTCCCACTTGGAATTCATTCCGGGAAGCCATCAAGGAGCACTACTACCCTATCAGGAGATATGAGGACAAATAAATAAAGTGGACCATGTTGGGGAAAGCAAGGGACCAAGATATGCCGGAGTTTACCAAGGTTTTTCATACCCTATGCACGAAGTTGGGCATCATGGATTCTGAGAAACATTTGCTACTCAAGTACTATAGCTCCCTACATAGTTACATCTAGGACGAGATGGAATTCCTGGGAATCTCCTCGCTTGACACAACGTACTGATATGCTGTCAAGATTGAGTAGAAGTTTAAATAGAAGAAGCAAGACTTTGGATTTGTGAATCTGAAGCAAGGGAAACGTTACCCCAAACTATAGGACAAAGGACAAACCCAAGGTGGGACAGCCCAGAACAACCCACTAAGGCCACAAGAAAAGGACAACACTACAAAGCCGAAGAAGGACACTGGAAAGTGGTGTGAGTTCCATAATAGCTCCATCCAAAATACAAGCGAGTGTCTGGCCCAGAAATCACTAGTGGCCGAGCTGAAGGCTTTAGAATCAGAAGAATGTTCTAACTCTAAGTTAGAACCCAACAAGGGGAATCACAAAGGGCAGTAGATTATTGATGTGGAGCCCAACACCATAGTCGCCACCACAAAGATCCAGAAGGAGGAACCCAAAGATCCAAAGGAGGAGGAGCATCTCTTCCACTACTAGATGTGGGTGAAGGGTTCCTCACTACAGTTCATTGTCAATAGCGAGAGCCAAAATAACCTCATCGTAGAAGAGGTCATGAAGCAGTTGGGCTTACCGACCACATCACACCCACATTTATACACCATCGGGTGGCTTCACCAAGGATAGGATCTACACGTGAGCCAACAATGCTGCCTTCCATACAACATCAAGCCCTTCATGGATGAGGTATTATTTGACGTTTCTCCCCTTGATGTTTGTGATGTATTATTAGGCCAACCATACTTGTGGAAGCGACATGCTATGTATGAGTCAAGGCCTCACGATGTTATTGTTACGTTAGGAAATAAGTTGTACAGGATACCGGAGGTAGCCCCACCTACCACCATCTCTCTGGTTACTGCAAAACAATGCAGTAAGCTAATTTCAAAAACCAGGAAATTTGTTTTCCTAATGATACGCCCTCAAGGAAAGAAGAAGACAATGGCCACAACCTCTAGACAAGGCCCCTCCACACGGCAACAACATATGGATAAGATTATGGAGGAGTATGAGGACATCTTTACCTCCCCTGCAGGGGTGCCTCTACACTGTCAGGTCAAGCACCCCATCGATTTAACCCAAGGTGCACCATTACCCAATGGACCAATCTATGCATGCTCTGTTCTAGAGAATGATGAAATCAAGAGGCAAATTCAGGAGCTATTGCAGAAAGGTCACATTCGGCCGAGTTCATCACCTTGTGGGAGCCCGATCATGTTGGTACAGAAGAAGGATGGGACTTGGAGACTTTGTATTATTGGGTGCTGAACAAGATTATTTACCAGAATAGGTACCCAATCCCATGGTTTCGTGACCTTCTGGACCATGCTTCGTAATCCTGTGACTTGTTCATTTCCCCATCAATTGTAGGTGTCTTTTCTTTCTTGAAATCACCCAACAAATATCCCCTGTCACTCCGCCTGTAAGGATGATAATGATGATGACCATGATACATGTATGAACCAGAACTAGAGTAAATCCAAGTCCATTGCCTCGTCTATCAGGTGTATCCAAGAATCTCCCATCTCTAACCATGTCATCTCTATCCAACTTGTGCCTACCATGTGATCTATTACCATATGATCTATTAGTCATATCCTGCTATCCATGATTGATTATAAGTGGTCTCTATCTCTGTAAGTTTGGCAAGCTCTAAAGAATCATCACATTGACCTATGATTTTTTCTCCTGTTCCCTAGAAGTCTCTCTTGTGATTGAATGATCCAGTCATTATCTTCTTTGCAGCTCCTTATTTCCACCTTCAAACTTCTCAGAGTGTCTGCTAAGTCAGGATAATATCCCTCACCATGCTGCTCATCTAGTTCATACAGAGAATATCGTGAGTTGTAGTATACCATCTTGCTATTCATCTTTGATTTTCTATTCCTGTAAGTTATATCATGTCAACTAAACCAAATCATAAACACACCAACATACCTCAGTTTAGTTTGGGGAGGATATCTCATCTGCAAGACCAACCAAATTAGTGCAATACATATATAAACATAATCATATCAACATTTAATCATCATTTCAATCATTATCCAGTCATCAATGCATGGCCATACCAACAACATACCATGACCTCATGCACGACAACTATCACCATGCCAATGTATTCATAACAACATATAAACAATGACATGTATGATTAATTTTTATAGACATATTTGGGCACTGCAACCCCAATCTTATATGTCAATAAACCAAGGGCTCTTTAACCCCTAAAAGTGTTGTTTCATACCCTAAAGGATCATGGTCAACTGATTACATCATTCCCTAGAAGTTCCAACTAAAAAACCATTTAGAACTGGCCAAAACTGGACCATACTGACTGCTCCACTATCAGGGTGCAATGCATATTGACTCCTACACTAGCCATGTGTGATGCATACTGAAGAGGCTTTCTGTGGGGTGCGATGAGTGTGAATGGACAAATGTCCAAGATAGTTTGCTAAGTGGATGCTCATGGAATCTTCTAGAAACTTCTCCTATGACACTTTCCTCTCTGAATTTTCCCAGGGATGAGTAAGAGATCCAAGAAATATCCAAGTGGAACCAAGAAAAACAAGTGGAATGACACTAATAAAAAACCTAGAGATGACTCACACCCTTACAGACATCTATAAATGGATCCCTCATTTCAGAGATCTGGAGGCTGGAATTTTGTAATTTGTAAGGAAGTGTTGATAGTTTGTCTTTGAGAAGGAACATTGCATTGTTGGGTGATCTTGCTTTTCATGAGGTGAAGAGGGCTTTCATGCTGGGAGGATGATGCCGGAACAGACAATTGGGTTGTAATTCTCCCTTATATTTTAATAAAGTTCTTTGAGGTTTCCTCCATACAATTGTGTATTTGTGAATGTTTTTATTTGTAAATTCCATTGTATGTTCATTGTATTTCTGATTTTGCAATGCCTATGATATAATAGATTGAGATGCTTTGATGGTGCTTTGTTACTTTGTCTCTACAAATATTCTCTAAGCGAGATAAGTAGGAAAGCTGTTGCAATCTCTATCGAGGGGGAGAGAGTTAAAGCAAGGAGTCAAGCGGAAGATCCAGGTTGGTTCCTTTGCCTCTCTCTTATCTATCATACATAGAGGAAATTCCAAATTGCTTTGATTGTTTGTTTCTAGGATAGCTGCCAATCCTAGAGGGCTAGCAAATCGAAAAGACGGTGGTTTTCCTGGAAACAAAATGGCGACCATACTGGGGATCGAATAGTTTGTTTGTTTGTTGTTGTTGTTTGATTTATAAACTACAGATAGAGCCTGAAGTTAGCCAGATATCCTTTGAACTGCTCTTGCTCTGCAATTGCAAAGTAGATGAATGTTGCTTCAGTTAATCTTCGGTTTAGTTTATGAATTGCACATATGAATTACAAGCATTCTAGATGCCCTTTTGGTAGCTCAGTCACCTCTTAGGATCATACCCCTGTACTTTGCTCTTTACTGAGCCAAAACCCATCTCAGTTGAGCTCCCTGGCCCATCGCACTGTCTGTCACTGGAAGCCAGTATGCATCACACTTCCTGAGTGTAGCAGGT
Organism: Pinus taeda; assembly: GCA_000404065.3. Taxonomy (NCBI): domain Eukaryota; kingdom Viridiplantae; phylum Streptophyta; class Pinopsida; order Pinales; family Pinaceae; genus Pinus; species Pinus taeda. The sequence continues at coordinate 9,815 of APFE031356016.1, read as the reverse complement.
GCAATGCATCCTTGTTTTTGTGAAGCACAAGTGTGATGATTGAGTAATCCTATTTCTCTCCTTGAAATTTGGGGTTTTTTGTCTTTGTTTTTAGCTCTGTTTAGTTGTTTTTGCTGTTTATGAACAATATCTCATTGTTGAAGCCTACTTGCATTACATTTTTCAGTCTCCATTGATAAGGATTAGTAAATATTTTTATATATTTTTTCATCATTCACAAGCTTTTGTCGAAACGTTACTTAAATTGATTTTTCGTTTTGGTGCAAAAAGTGTCGTAACTATCGTTTTTGTGTCAAAAAGAGAAGTGTTGTTGAGTCTTCCTTCTCTAGGTAGTCGATTGAAATTTTTGTCTTGTATTTGATTTGATTTGCTGTTATTCGAAGTGTTGAAAGCATTTTCTATTAGAAATTGAAAAGTGTCGTTTAGTCTTCCTTTCCATTTTGAAAAGAAATTGTCAAAATGTCGCTTTGAGTGAAATGTTTCAGATCTATACTTAGTTCTCTTTTTTGGCATTCCTCACATTAAGGGGAAGAAAAAAAAATACATGCATTTGCATTTGCATTTAGACTGTGTGAAAGATGATTTAGGAAAAGTGCATTTAGTGTGTGCTTGCTCTTTGTTTGAAAGAACCATAATCTTCTTTCCTTAGTAGCTAGGATTTTCATTGCTAAAAATAAACAACGATTGTTTATCATTATAGATTGCATTTATGAATTTTACATCTACATCACGTGATGAACTATTGAAAGGAAAAATTCTAAGCAAGATCAACTCTAAAATAAATTTCAATGAACTTAACAACGCTTTGGAACCTAATGCAACACATTTAAATTTCTAGCCTAGAGACGTGTTTCGACGTCGTAAAATCTAGTAACTATCATTTTCATCGAAGTTTGGGTGATTCTTCTTTGATACGACAAGTACTAGCATAGACTTGTGCTCCCTGTACCATCAAGTATATATTGGGAGATCACATAGGCTTATATCCATATGAAGCCATGTCTACCGCCCTATCGATCGCAATGCACTGAACATAGCATTTGGGAAGATTGACTGCCGTACATAAGTCCCTAGAAATTTCTCTTTAATTTATCACCAAGGTGTATATGGTAGTTTTGAGATTGGTTTGGTAATCCATTTGTCTAGTTTTCCAGAGTAGTCACTTTCGTTCCTTTTCGACTCCTAAAAGAAAAGATCCATCTGAGCACTTGTCACTTCAGGCTCATTAAAAATTGAAGGGGACTAGAGTCATCTCTAGCTTTTTCTCAAATCTTAAAAATTGAAAAAGCAAAGTTGTGTCAAAGCGTCATTAAAAATTATTAAATTCAGAATAATATCCCTATTCCTTTGTTGATCTTAAGTTGAGATAATGGAGTCTGGCAATCAAGGAATCCCTCTTGAGGGGAATCCTAGTCCATTTTCTTCTTGGGGAAATATTGGTGCTCCATATATGGCCACATTGTCCCTTCCGAGAATCACAATTGGTCTGCCAGCCTGGCTTTTCTCAACCTTTGTCGTTCAAAATATCGTGATTCCTCAGTAATCGAATTAGAAACCAATTAATACTAAAGTTGACCCTTTGCCTTCTTCTTCATTTGTTTCTCCTTCCCCTTCTTCCTCTTTTCTTGGTGAAAATAGCGATGCTAGTAACTGGGTGACTGAGAAGAAGAAGAAAGGGAAAGAGAAGAAGAAGAAGTCAGTTAAGCAAGGGGGCAACCATGCAGCTTCTGGTGAAAACCCGCACACTGATATTTCCAAACCCATACATCCATGCATTATTTGCAAAGGAGACCATTTTCATCGAGAATGTCCATGCATTCCTCAGATCTTGAGAGAATGGTCCCCCCGTTCACACCATCCGTTGTCATCAAACTTTGGTGATCATGTTGATAGCACACCATCAACTAGTAATAGTGAAGTTCACGGATAGAAAGGAAAGGTCAAAACTCCATGTAGGCTATGTGAAGGGGACCATACCCTTCCCCGTTGTTCCTTTTTGGATAAGGCCAAGAGAATCTTGCATAATCGTCCTGCTTCACCGCTGCGACTTCCAACTAGATACTAGAAACTCTCACCAAGTCCTTTACTAGTTGAAAATCCGACTGACATAACTCAATTGTCGGTCAAAAAACATATCGTTGAGGGTGAATCTTCTGAGTCCATACCGACCAAAGTCAGTAGGTTGAGATGGCAGTCGACCCAATTTTGCCTTAAGAAGGTCCACCTTCATATGATACCATTCCCAAAGAGAATGAGAACGATACCGTTGAAATTCTTTTTATTACTTTAGAGTCCAATGAACTTGGGGGCAATCTTCCTGTTCCTTCACAACAGGAAGAGAATCCCCTAGTTCCCGCTACTCAAGGGGTCAGTTCAACCATTTATTCAGTAACCCCCTCCAAGTAGTCTAATCGCTTCCTTCGATTGGAATCGACTAGCAATATCCCGCCTTCACTCTAATGTACCATTCCGGATCATAGTACAAGTTCAAAAATTACCATGTCTGGCACTATCATAGATGAAGGGGCTTCAGTGAGTATCCTTTCCTCAACTACTTGGAAAGTGCTTGGTTTGCCATCACTTATACCTGTTACTCCGAATTTGTCAAGCTTTAACAAAGGAACCAGTCAACCATTAGGGATCCTTCCTAAGTTACCGATAACTTTGAGAAGGAAAACCATTCACTTGAACATGATGGTAGTCCAAGGACCATTAGATTACAATCTACTCCTTGGGCGTGACTATGTTTACAACATGGAAGCTATTGCCTCAACACTCTTTTGAGTGATGTGTTTCCCACATGAAGGCAAAATTGTCACTGTTGACCAGCTTTCATTTCCCAGTTCAAGCACAGCTTTGAGACAAACATCATCCCTAAATGGTCCTTTTGTGTCGAGAATGTCTCTTCAACCTTGATTCCATCCACCTAATTACCGTGAGTAATCTGGTGAATGTAACGAAGATTAAGGGGCATGCACCCTGGTCTGCTTAGGTGGTCGAACCCAGCTGAAAAGATAGGTTTCCCTATAGGTTATGTGATTGGAAGTGTTATCTCACACCATTCACCTTTGTTTATTTGATAGACAAATCCAAAGAAGTTTTCATCGGCTCCGCTGACAAAAAAAATCCTGCTTAACCGCAGTGATTTCCATATGGTTACCTGGAAACTCTCCTTTTCTCAATGTCTGGGGGCATGCAAACCTTTTTATGCAAGCAAAAAATGACATATTTGATTTTTTTTATCTTTTTATCTTTTAGCTTTTTAGTTTTTTAGTTTGTCAACTTCTTAGGTTAGGTTATTGGTCTGACACACCATTTACCTTTGTCTGCACTGCAGATGAAGCAAAGGAAGTGTTTTGTCCAGTTGTTGATGAAACTATCCTACCTAACCTCAATAGTTCCTTAGCTTTTATTCTTTTTTATATTTTTATCTTTTTAGTTTTGTCATTTCTAACTCGCATAAAAAGAAGTTGAGCATATGTTATCCCACAGTTCAAGCTCATTAAAAAATGAACCGAGCCATGAGCAATGTTATCGCATGGTTCAAGCTCGTTAAAAAATAAACCTACCACTAAGCATATGTTCCCCTAGAGTTCAAGCTTGTTAAAAAGTGAACCCACCTTTAGTAAAGAACCTTCGTGATTGCCATAATATCAGCCTTTTTGAGCCTTGGTCATGTTCCTGCCATCACTTCTATTATTTTGGCCGATCATACACTTCCACTTGATTGTTTACCTTTTGAGAAACAACTATGACGAGTGGTCCTATTAGCCACCCTCTTCACATCACCATGTTTTCAGAAGTTCCAAGCTTACGTGGAACTAGTTGCTACCCTAAACGCCACTCGTTCCTCAAAAAACAAGTCTCCTTTAAACTCTTTTCAGACTCGTTAAATATGAAAAGATTGTTGATCTATTGGCCTTTCCAGCTCATTAACGTAATGGGAAGTGCTATCCCTTTTGTATATTTTAATATTTTTCGGACTTGAGGGACTATCTAATGAAAAATTTCGAGCACTTGTCTTTTCAGCTTTAAATTTATTGAAAAATCAACACTTTCGTATTATTTTATCCTTTTTCAGACTTAAGGGATTATGCTACGAAAAGGAACTAATGGAGTTTCCTTTTCATCCCTTTTCAAACTCTCTAAACATGAAAAGGACCGAGTTATCCTTGTCATTAAACTCATTAAAACAATAGCGACAAACTTGTCCACCCAGACAAGAACGAGTTTCACTGTCACTAGGCTCTCTAAAACATAGCGACAGGTTTGCCCGAAGGGAAAATTATAGAACAAGCATATGTTATCCTCCTCAAGCTTGGAAAAAATAAAGAGGTACTGGTCAGCAATGACTGGGGAAAAAGGGAAGAAAACTTAAAGAATTTTATTGGTCACAGGTCGCTCTTGAACATGACACTTTCACTCCATCACCATGACTGAGTCGGGTTGGATTATTCCGTTCACCGGTCATATCACCATTGGTCCTCCATGCCATCCATCTTTTGGGGTTAACGCTACCAATCCATCCCATTGTCGCCAATATGTTCAAGAGAAGTCATTCAAAGAATTCACCATCCAATTAACGTCTCATCCACTGCAATAGCATCACCCTCCGTTTTTCATGGCTGCCATTCTTGAACCTTGTATCGTCAGATCGTTTTTCACCTCCAAAAAATAATTTGTTTCATTTCATGTCATTGATGTGGGATAAATTAAAGCCCTCCTATGACAGGTCACTTCTTGTCGACATCAGCTCATTATCCAAGAATCTGATTTAGAAACAACCCTTTCAGTACTTTGAAGGTTGCATGCCTGAATGGCAAGTTTCTCACTTCCGACGACAAGTTTACATCAATGGCCTTCGACTGAAAGATTTTTCTTGGTGTTCGACATCAGATCATATATTCACACCACGTGAATTGTACTGTAGTACCTTGAGGGTCATTATCATTATCGGTGATTCCTCTCGCGTCTGTTAATAACTTTCATTATTCGCTGGTAATCAAGTGATGTCTATCCATGTTCGACTTCAGGACATCTTTTCAAAGGGATTGACTTATACATCGGGCAAAGATTGAACAAGTTTGAAGACTCCGGATCTAGTTTCATCCATCTGGGCTGTGATATATTCAGGAATATAAAGACATCAAATGTACACAGAAGATACATAGATGATCATCCAAGTTAAGGGATGATGACTCTAAATATAAAGAATCACTAGTTTGCAACTGCAGACGATTATCTATTCTATGTACATGAAAATGAATTTATAAAGCTGAACATGGGAATGCCCGCCTTAGCTAGATCATGGAAAATTATATTGTGATGATGTATTGTATTTTATCTTATACAGGTCACCTCCCAAGTCGAATACCTCAGATCCTCATGATAAAGCATTTCACTCGACATCAAAAGATTTACGACTTCATGCTTTAGGGGGAAACTGTTATAGACATATTTGGGCATTGCAACCCCAATCTTATATGTCGATAAACCAAGAGATATTTAACCCCTAAAAGTGTTGTTTCATACCCTAAAGGATCATGGTCAACTGATTACATCATTCCCTAGAATTTCCACCTAAAAAACCACTTAGAACTAGCAAAAAATGGACAATACTAACTGCTCCACTGTCAGGGTACAATGCATACTGACTCCTACACTAGCCAGGTGCGATGCATATTGAAGAGGCCTTCTATAGGGTGTGATGAGCGAGAATGGACAAATGTCCAAGACAGTTTGCTAAGTGGATGCTCATGGAAACTTCTCCTATGACACTTGCCTCTCTGAATTCGCCCAGGGATGAGTAAGAGATCCAAGAAATCTCCAAGTGGAACCAAGAACAACAAGTGGAATGACACTAATCAAAAACCCAGAGATGAAGATAAAGGTGTTGAGGATAGATAATGGTGGAGAGTGTTGCAGCAAAGAATTTGAAGAATTCGTTAAGAAGTGTGGTATAGCACAACATAATACTACTTCATACACACCTGAGAAAAATGGAGTTGCAAAAAGAATGAACAAGACGTTGATGGAAAGGGAAAGAAGCATGCTCAGTGGTGCCGGGTTAGGACAAGAATTTTGGGTAGAGGCAGTGGAGACAACATGTTACCTGGTCAACAGATCACCTTCATTTGTATTGGAGGATAAGACTCCACAAGAGGTATGGACTGGTAAGAAACCCTCTCTTTCACATATGAGGGTATTTGGATGTGATGCATATGTACATGTTCCATAGGAGAAAAGAACAAAGTTGGATCGTAAATATGAAAAGTGCATCTTTATTGGGTATAATGATGGTTTAAAGGGTTATAAGCTTTGGAACTTAGTAACAAGGAAGGTCGTGTATAGTTAAGATGTGGTGTTCAAAGAGGTAAAAAATGTTATTAAACATGAAGTCCCATCAAAGGAACCTAAGAAGATAGAGTTTGAGCTAAAGGAGGAAGAATCAGACTCTACATCAGAAGAGGAATCAAAAGATGAAGAGCCATGAAATTCGGTTGTGAGAAGATTAATTCGAGAAAGAAGGAAGCCAGAAAGGTATAGTCCATCTGCTTTCTATTCAAATTTTGCTTTATCTATTACTGATGATGATCCTAGAACTGTGAAGGAAGAAGTAGATTCAGAGGATGACAAACTCTGGAAAGAGGCCATGGTTGATGAAATGGCATCTTTGCACAAAAATGAGGCTTGGGATCTGGTGGAGTTACCGGCTGGAAGGAAACCCATTAGAAAAAAATTGGTGTTCAAGAAGAAGACAAATGCAAAAGGAAAGGTGGAGAAATACAAAGCTCAGTTGGTAGCAAAAGGTTATCCCAGGTGTCGGGAATTGATTTTGGTGATATTGTTTCTCTTATTGCAAGGTAGCTTCTATTAGATTACTTTTATCTGTTGCTGCTGCTTTTGATTTTGAGGTAGAACAGATGGATGTGAAGACAACATTTATTCATGGGGATCTGGAAGAGGAGATCTACATGAAGCAACCTAAAGGCTTTGCAATGAAGGGTAAGAAAGAACTGGTATGCAAGTTAAAGAAGTCTTTGTATGGGTTAAAATGGTCACCAAGGATGTGGTATCATAAATTGAATACATTTATACGAGGACTTGGCTTCACCAGAAGAAAAGCAGATCACTCTGTGTATTTTAAATTAATTGGTGATCATGTTATTTGTTTGGTCTTGTATGTGGATGATATGTTGCTGGTTGGAAATGACAAAGAAATTATCCAAGATTTGAAGACCCAATTGTCCTCCAAATTCAACATGAAATATCTTGGTACTGTAAACTATATTTTGGGCATGGAAATTAAAAGAATTTGGGCAAAGAGGAAGCTCTAGTTAAATTAGAGGCATTATGTGTTGAGATTGCAACAAGATGATGGAGCTTAGTGAAAAGAGTTGCCTTCACTAAGTGGGCCCGCAGGCTATTTTTGGCGCAAGTCTATTTTTAGACATATGGATCATGTCTATGGATT